>PVKP010016692.1:0-47626 GCA_004027715.1 Plecturocebus donacophilus
ACTGGTCATTAGAGAAATGCAAATCAAAACCACATTGATAGACTATCTCATGCCAGTAGAATGGCAATCATTAAAAAATCAGGAGACAACAGATGCTAGAGAGAAGGTGGAGAAATAGGAATGCTTTTACACCGTTGGTGGGAGTGTAAATTAGTTCAACCATTGTGGAAGACAGTGTAGTGATTCCTCCAGGATCCAGAACCAGAAATACCATTTGACCCAGCAGTCCCATTGCTGTGTATATACCCAAAGGATTCATTCTATTATAAAGACACATACACAAGTATGTTTATTGCAGCACTGTTCACAATAGCAAAGACTTAGAACCAACCCAAATGCCCATCAATAATAGGCTAAAGAAAATGTGGTCCATATACACCATGAAATACTATGCAGCCATAAAAAGGAAGAGTTCATGTCCTTTGCAGGGATATGGATAACCGTCATTCTCAGTAAATTGACACGAGAACAAAAAACCAAACACCCCATGTTCTCACTCATAAGTGGGAGCTGAACAATGAGAATAAATGGACACAGGGAGAGGAACATCACACACCAGGGCCTGTCGGGGATTGGGGGGCAAGGGGAGGGATAACATTAGGAGAAATACCTAATGTAGATGACAGGGTGATGAATGCAGCAAAACACCATGGCACATGTGTAACTATGTAACAAACTTGCATGTTCTGTACATGTACCTCAGAACTTAAAGAAAAAATACATTATACTTCCATCTTCTCTACACTTTGACTTTATGATGGCTTAGTTTATATATTTTGATATTACCTATCTCTTAACAGGTTGTTATAATTATTACAGTTTTTGATAGATTTCTGTTTTTATCTTCATACTAAAGTTATGAGTGCATTGTACAGCATGATTGCAGCATTTGAGTATTCTGGGATTGTCTGTGTACTTAATTTTACACGTTAGTTTTATGCCTTCAAATGTCTTCCTTTGCGCATTAGAAGAACTCTGTTAGCATTTCTTATAAGATGGGTCTGATGGTGAGTTTTCTCAGCTTTTGTTCATCTGGGAAAGAGTTTATCTCTCCTTCATATTTTAAATATAACTTTGCTGAACACAGTCTTCTTGGATGACAATTATTTTCCCTTTCATCACTCTGAACATGTCATTCTAATCACTCCTGGGCTGTATAGTTTCTTTTCTTTTTTTCTGAGACTGAGTTTCACTCATGTTGCCCAAATAGGAATACAATGGCACAATCTCAGCTCACTGCAACCTTCCCCTCCTGGGTTCAAGCCATTCTCCTGCCTCACCCTCCTGAGTAGCTGGGATTACAGGTACCTGCCACAATGCCTGGCTAATTTTTTGTATTTTTAGTAGAGACAGGGTTTCACCATGTGTGCCAGGCTGGTCTTGAACTCCTACCCTCAGGTCATCAACCCACCTCTGCCTCCCAAAGTGCTGGAATTACAGTCATGAGCCACTGCACCTGGCTGAGTTTCTTTTGAGAAGTCTGTCACCAGATGAATTAGAGCTTCTTTATATGTTATTTGTATCTTTCCTCTTGCTGTTTTTAGGATCCTCTTTTTGTCCTTGACCTTTAAGAGTTTGATTATTATGTTCTTTGGGGTAGTCTTTGTTGGGTCAAATCTGTTTAATGTTCTCTGACCTTCCATACCTCAATATTTATCTCTGTCTCAAATTTTGCAAAGTTTTTTTATTTCTTGAAATCAGCTTTTTACCCCTTGCCCTTGCTCAGCTGCCTCCTGAACACCAAAAATTACTAAATTTGGTCTTTCAGGATAATTTTCTATATCTTGTAGACATTCTTTTTTTATGATTTTTTTCATTTTTCTCCTCCAACTGTGTATTTCAGAGCTCACTAATTCTTTCCTCTACTTCATCTGTTCTGCTGCTGAGAGACTTTAATTAAGTTTTTAATTCTGCAAATGCATTTATCAGTTCTAGGACTTCTGTTTGATTTAAGAATTATTTCAACCTTTTTGTTAAATTCTCTGATAAATTTCTGAATTGCCTTCCTGTGTTATCTTGGAAATCACTGAGTTTTTTTAAAACTATGATTTTGAATTCTTGGTCAGAGAGCTCACATATCACCATCTTGTGAGGGTCAGTTCCTGGTTACTTGCTTTGTCTATGTGGGGAGATAATGGTTCCCTGTTTGCTTTTGTTTCTTGTGGATGGTTATCTGTGTATTTCCGTGAAAGATAAGTTATTTATTGCAGTCTTCTCTGTGTTGCTTTTTATTGAATATATTTGCTTTGTTGCTATGTTACTTTACTGATATGTTACTATCTCCTTTTCAGCTCTAAGAGGCACCTTAAGCCTAGGTTGGCCTCAGCTCTAGTAAACAACTGGAGTGTTGCCCATCCTGAATGGAAGAGGTGCCAAGAAGGTATCTTAGCAGTGTGGGAAGGCTGGCTAGGGGTTCATTCCCAGGGCACCTGTGGAATGTACCTTGTACAGCATGGTGTTGTACAACCACACGAATTCGGCGTCATACTTGGCTGAGTTACAGCGCAGAGTTTCAAGGGGTAGGAATGGTAGTCACACCCCTCCCCCCTTGGTCTCTGTCTGTCCTCTGGAATATTTTTCCCTTCTGGCACTTGTGATGCTTCCTGTGGATTAGGGCAGGACAGGTCTCCTGCTCTCCTGCCAAGGAATTCAAGATGATGGGGGAGCTACTTGTTCATCCAGATCTCACTTTCTCCAGTGTAAAAAACATGAGTTGGGGGGAAATTTTCTGCATGGTACTGGGCAGAATAGGGGAAGGGGTACCACAGATGTGGAAATCCAATTCCCTCACCATCTGCTTGAGGTTTTTTCACTTCTGTGTAGCCCTGGAGACTGTGTCATCTTCCTATTTGAGTTCTAAGATGTTGCTGGTGATAATCTTGGTATTGTGTATTTATTTTTGGTTTTCTGGGTGTAGAGGAGGGGGCTGGGAAGTGAAGTAAGCTTGTTTCTACACCACCATTGTAGAACTCTCCAAAAATTTTATTTAAGATTAGAATTAGCTGTCTCTTGAGAATCTGGTAGAATTCACCTGTAAAACTGCCTTCTCCTAGGATTTGTGGGAAGAAAGATATTTAAATCCTATATTAATCTGTATAATACTTAACCTTAATTCAATTTCTCTGTTTTTCCAGGGTTGATTTTGGTATTTTGTACTTATTAAGTATTTATTAGGTATTTATTAAGTTTTCAAATATATAAACACATAGCTTTTCATAATAACAGCTTTCTTGAAATGTAATTTACATGCCATAATATTCACTCTTTTAAAGTGTACATTTTCAGTTGCTATTCACAAATGCATGCAACCATCACCATTATCTAATTTGAGAACATTCTTTATCATTCCAGAAAGAAATCCTGTGCTTATCAGTAGACACTCTCCATTGTCTCCTACCCACCGCATAACTCAGCCACTGAAAACTACTAATCTACTTTCTTTATAAATTTGCCTATTTCAGACATTTCATATAAATGGAATCATGCAGTATGTGACCTTTTGTGTGTATTTTTACTTACCATAATGTTTTCAAGTTTCATCCATGTTGCACATGCATTATGACTTCATTCCTTTCTATGGTGTATAATAGCCCATCATATGAATATACTATATTTTGCTTATTGACTCATCAACTGATAAACATTTGGTTTACTTCCATTTTTGGTTATTATAAGTAATACTGCTACCAACATAATTATGAGTAAACAGTTGCTGAGCTTCCTAGGTGCACCCTACTGCCTCAGCCATCACACACACACGCACTTTCCTATAATCACAGAATCAAAGGGCAAAAATGGCAGGCAGAACAGAGAACTCCTAGGTCTCTGATGTAGGGCTAATGGCAATGTGTGTTCTGATTAGAGAAGAACCAACCACTGCTGGTTTTGTCAGCCTTGGGTCTTTTCATGCAAGATTTCATTTGAATGAAGGGTTCCAGAGTGCTGAAAATTTGGAAAATCATCAATTATCCAAAATTTCATTATATTTGGGACAGTTCAGATCCATAAGAGTTAAGTCATTTGTTCAAAATCATACATATAATTTGTTCAAAGTCACACACTTCATGAATGACAAACACAGGATGGGAAATTATTTCTTCTTTGTCAGTCTAATGGGCTGCATATGCCACTGAAATAAACCAAATCAAAATTAAAGACTGTCAACACAACCCAATAGTTATTTCTGATTTATGCCAAAATTTGGTCATGTTAGAATCTGTGAGGATTTCTTCACAGAAAGATAAACCATAAAAGAGGACTGGAAATATGAATACTAACAAAGTTCTAACAGTGCCAGAAGCAGGTAAAAAACAAAAACCACCATAGTTTCTCTATCATATAACGTTGGCCATCTTTATTCCAGAGAAAGCCTGATAGATGCATTTTGTGCTGACGGCTGCATCCTGTGAGAGCCTGGAAGTCCATCTGAAGCAAATGATTTCTGCAGTGTTTGTTATGAGTATAGCTATTGTCTGTCTCCACATCTGTGGCTGCACTCCTGCATCTGCTGAACTGGGGCCAGGGTCTGTGGTCTTGACTGTAAGATCCTCTTTGGGCTGCTGCGCCTGCTGCAGATTATATTTTTATTGTGCTTTTTCATGTGGATGGCCCAGTGCCAGCCATACCCAAGGAAGTCTTGGGGAGCAGAAAGTAGGCAGGGGTGCTCTGGGAAGCCCGGAGGTGAAAGATGAGAAGTCCCCACGGGACGCTGCCTCTGCAGAGGCGCTTCCTCCCATCCCTCTGCTATACGCCTTCCTTTCCCCTCTTTGCAGCTTCTCTCTTTCTCAGAGAGTGTACCTTCTCCCATCTGTTGTACTGCCCTGAAAAGGGTGCATTCATTCTACTAAAGCACTCTTCTCCTCCCCGCTCAAACAGGTGGGGCCTTGGGCTCTAAGCAAGCAGCTGGAGCTGCAGCCCCACACCACTGGGCAGCAGGACTGGCTCCTGCTCAGTCATACCTCGATTCCTAGTTGGAGTAAATGGGAGCATTTGGGGAGGCATGGGTAAAAACCTAAAATTGTGTTTGGGGCAAATGGCACAAATCAGCAACAATTTTCTTCTAAGAGCCTAGTTAAATAAACTATAGCTGTTCTATTTAGCAGATTATTATATCACTAATAAGGATTGCATTTTTAAAGAATTTTAATGATGTGGGAAAACACAATATAATACCAAGTGAAAAAGGCAGATATAAAATTATACAGGGACTATGACTCCAGTGTATAAAAATATGTGTGTATAATAGGTATAATTTTTTCTCTCTATGCATATATGCTCAGGAAAAAAACTATACATAAAAAGCAACAAAATATTTAACATTGAGATTCTTTTTTCTGAGTTATAAATAAGACTATGGGTGTTTTTATCCTTACATCTTTAGGTATGTCTTCCACCTAATAAAGCACATGCATTTCTTTTTTGTTTTTATTGTACTTTAGGTTTTGGGGTACATGTGCAGATCATGCAAGATTGTTGCGTAGGTACATACACGGCAAGGTGGTTTGCTGCGTTAATCCCCCCATCACCTGTATCCGGTATTTCTCTCAACGTGTTCCCTCTCCACCCTCCTCACCTCCCGCTGTCCCTCCCCCAACATTCTGCAACTGACCACATTGTGTGATGCTCCCCTCCCTGTGTCCACATGTTCTCATTGTTCAACAACCGCCTGAGTGAGAACATGAGGTGTTGGGTTTTCTGTTCTTGTGTCAGTTTGCTGAGAATGATGGTTTCCAGATTCATCCATGTCCCTATGAAGGACATGAACTCATCATTTTTTATGGCTACATAGTATTCCATGGTGTATATGTGCCACATTTTCTTTATCCAGTCCATTATTGGTGGACATTCATTTCTTACAGTCATAAAGTTAATTTAAAATGAAATTAGAAGCAAGATAATATTAGAGTTGAAGTTATGACAGAGATTGTGAGTCTGATCCCCTCATATCCAAAAAGTGAAAACAGGGAAACCAAGCTAAGTGAATTGACCAAAGTTCGTTTTTTAATTTAAGCCGAGTCCTAGAATTTCCAGCTCTCAAGTCAGTGTTTGTCCTCCAAATTGTTGCCTGAATGTCATTTTCTTATTACGTCCTTGATGAACGTGATCATTGCTACAATACAAAAGTGCAGTTCATTCTTGTACACTGACTGTCCCACAGATTAGCTGAACTCACTCATTAGTTCTAGGAGCCTTTATTCTTTAGTAGATTCATTGGAATTATCTAAAAAGGCAACCATGTCATCTGCAAATAGGGACAATTTTGTTTCTTAAGATTTGAATGCCTTTTCTTGCCTTACTGCACTGACTAGAACTTCTAGTGTTATGTTAAATAAGAATGGTGAGAGTTAACATTTTTGCCTTGATCTCATCTTAGAGGGTAATCCTTCAGCCTTTCATTATTAAATCTAACAGTCACTGTAGGTTCTTGCAGGTGCTCTTTATTTGGTTGAGGACATTACTTCTATTCCTATTTTTCTGAGAGTTTATCATGAATGGGGGTTGAATTTTATCAAATGCTTTCTCTGCATCAAGTGACACATCATGTTATTTTTCTTTGATAGCCTATAATTATACCAGATCACACAGACTGATTTTCCAATAGAGCCAGGCATGCATCCTTAGAATAAACCCCACTTAGACATGTTGTATAATTCTTATTATATATATTGTTCAATTCTATTTGCTAAAATCTTACTAAGGATTTTTGTGTCTACAGTCATGAGAATAATGGTCTGTTTCATTTTTTAGAACTATCTTGGTCTGGTTTTGATACTGGAAGCGTTTTACACTTTAGTTGAGTAGAGTGTTCTATAAATGTTGATTAGATCCTGTCAGCAATTATTTTGAGTTTTTCTATGTTCTTGCTAATTTTATGCCTAGTTGTTCTATTAATTGCTGAGAGAGGAGTACTGAAGTATTAAACAGTAATTGTGAATTTGTCAGCTTCTCCGTTCAGTTCCATCATTTTACAGCTCTATGTTTGGTGCATACACACTTAAGACTGCTGTATTTTCTTGTGAATTATATTTTTATTATTAAATAATGTCCCTCTCTGCTCTGGTAATTTTGTTTTGAAGTCTACCTAACATTTATATAGCCACCCCTGTTTCCTTTTGATTAGAGTTTTCATGATGTTTCTTTCTCTAGCCTTTTACTTTCAATCTACCTATGTTTACAGCTTCTTATAGATGGCCTATAGTTTGGTCATATTTTTAATTCACTCTTGTAAGTATTGTGAAAGAATATTTAGAACCACAACAGGCAGCATTGTAATTTTTGCCTCAGCTGTCAAATATAATTTAGAAAATTCAGGAAGAGAGGAAATTCCGTATTCACCTATATTTTTACTCTTTTTGATGTTTCAGATTTTTAAATTGTTTATTTTCTATTTAGAAAACTTCATTTAGCCATTCTTTTAGGGTAGGTCTGATGGTGAGAAATGTTTACTGTCATTCTTTACATCTTTCTTTCTTCTATCCACCCTATCCAGAAAGATCCAAGTCAGAAATTATGAAGATCCCAGTTAGATGGTAATGCCATAATTGGGCTTCCATGATTCTACACTGCTTCTGAAATTGACAGGAAGTACCTCAGACACGCCCGTATGTCCTTTAGAATTTTCCGTAACCACCTTCATTCTAGAATTCCAATTTTAGTTTTAATCGAATGCATTTAATCAGAAACATCTTGTGAAAAGTTTGGATTCTAAACTAGATCTTAATATGTATAATAGCTATTTGAATAAAACAACTGTCTATAAAGCATTCTCTGAAAATGATTCTCCCTTTGGAATTCCTAGGGTCCTCTTAGATCTTCCCTGGGACACTCATTGAATCCTGAGTCCATACATGCAAAGCATTTAAAGAGGACCTTACAACTAGTAGGCACCCACAGAGTCAGCTATATTAGAGGGACAGTGCGCCATGCTGGGTAGGAACGTGAGTTTTTGAGTCAGACTTTCTGGGTCTGAGGGCTGACTCTTGCTTTTTAGCTCCACATAACTCCTGGTCCCACTATTGAGTTGTGGGAACTTGGAAGAGTCACTTAATATCTCTGTGTCTTGGTTTTCTCCTTTACAAAATGTTACACAGTAAAAGCCTAATAAGTGTGAGGTTTCACTATTGTACTAGCCATTCACATTTTCCTTCCCCAGCCAGACTGTAGGCTCTAAGGGCAGGAGCCACAGCTTCCCACAATAAGAGCCTTCCAGCCTGCAGTGGGTGCATTTCCAACAGCACATACTCCATCGTTATTTGTGGGATAACTGAGTGTACCGTGGAGCCAACCCAACAGCCCTCCAGAGGACAGGCCTGCAATCCCAAACCTTCATCCTGAGAGCCACAGTTCTGAAAACCACATCTGCAGTGGAGTCTGAGAGCATCGCTTAGATGCCACAAACTCATTTTAAGGTGAAGTAACCAAATTCACCACTGTCTAGGTGAGACCCCATTCCAGGTGTGGATGAAAGGAAGCTACCTTCTTCTAGAACAGCTTGTGGTGGGAATCACTGCCCACAGCCCAGCCTTCCAGTCTGAGAAGGCAGCAGCACCCTTGGCCCCTGCTGAGGCATGGAGACCATCTGCAGACATGTAGGCAGTGAAAAGGGGAGAAGACTGGAATGTTTCCTAGAGGAATTATTCCTGGTGCTGGGATTCTCACCCTGGAGCTCATTTGCTCCCCTTGCTGGGTAGCAGAGAAGGGAGAAAGTGAAGAAGGAAATTTCCCTTATTCTCCCTGCAGACCCATCCCACCGTCTGATCTCTCCCTGACTCCCTCTGGAGGTGAAAATAACAAGAACACAGGGAGTAAGTAGCGGACATCACAGGATGTGCCCGTCAGAGAGATGGGTTTTGGAGGCTTCCAAGCAAGTGGGCTTTGATAGGGTCACGGGGCCCTGGGCTGGAAACCCAACATCTCAGAACAGGGTTTATTTACACATTGGGCCCCCAGTAAGGCTGTTTAGGAGCTGCTCATCACCAGTGCATGAGGAGGTAAGTTCAGGAATTACAAGTTTATTTAGAAAATTTAATGGCAATTTGACAAACTAATGTTATTCTTGTTGAATTAAATAATAAAAACATGGGACTTGTGGTTAGACCATTGTGGAAATTGGCTGGTAAGATGTACAAGAGAACTTTCTGGATGATGGAAAAGCTCTATATCTCGTTACAGTTTGAGCTTACGCAAGTACATGCATTTCTGAAGATTATTTTTGAATATACATTTAAGATCTGTGCATTTCACAGTATATAAATTATATCTCAAAAAAATCATAAAAAATACTGAAACCTAGCTGAGTGTAGCAACTCACCCGTTATCCCAGCACTTTGGAAGGTCGAGGTGGGTGGATCACTCAAGGCCAGGAGTTCCAGACCAGTCTGGCCAAGAAGACAAAAGCCTGTCTCTACTAAAGAAAAAAAACTGAAACACTGTTCGTATGTGTACTCAACTGGCCTGGGGTGAAGTGCACTAATGTCAGCAACTTACTTTGAGGTCATCAATAAAATAACTTGGATTAATGAATAAAAATATGCATAGAAAAGTAATAAAGCAAATATAACAAAATGCTAATAGTACGATCTAGGTGGTGGGTATGTTGATGTTCACTATACAAAGCAATTCTTGCAACTTTTTTATATATTTGCAAATGTAACATCATTGGAGAAACTTAGGCTTTGTATTTTCCATGCCTTCATCGTGTCTTTCTAACAGCTTTTATTATATTTTACAAAAGTATTGATCTGTAAAGCCTTGGAGAAAAAATCTGGTTCTTGGACATGGATAGTTTGAGAAACAGTCCAGAACCCAACAGAAAAGCCTGAAGCCCAAAGTCTCCACAGAGCCCCTTGGCGTCCAGGGGCCTTGGTGCAACCTTTTTGATCTAATGGGTGATATAAAAACGTTCTGTGAAAAGTCACTGAGGTTGGGGTCCCTTTCTCCACTGGCCTCAGGAGGGAAAGAGGGACAGGAGATAGGTTAATGGCGTGGGTCAAGTCCTGCTGTGATCGGAGATAAAATTCCAGAGACCCTCCCACCAGGCCTAAGAGTGGTTCCCAAATTTGCAAATTTGGCTGCGCATCAAAACTATCTCAGAGCTTTGAAAGAAGTACAGGTTTCTGATCTAGTCCAGTTATTCACAATCAGAATCCCTAGGGGGTAGAACTCGAGAGAGAGAGAGAGAGAGAGAGAGAGAGAGAGAGAGAGAGAGAGTGTGTGTGTGTGTGTGTGTGTGTGTGTGTGTGTAACAAACTGGCCTGGGGATTCTTTCTATGCAGCTAGGCTATACTGCAGAGGTCTGAAAACCACTGCCAGAGAAAAGTGACCAGTGTAGGTCAGAACCCCATTTTGCTTTATTTTAAATTAGATCAGAGGTTCTCAAACAGGAGGGTGCATCAGAAATACAAAGGGCTTGTAAAAATACAGATTGCTTGGCCTCATCCTCAGAGTTTCTGTTTCAGAGGGTGTAGAGTGAGATCCAAAAGCCTGTAAGTCTAATAAAGTTCTCAGGCAATGCTGATGCCGCTGGCTGAGGGGGACACTTTGAGATCATTGCTTTTGTTCAATGGATCCAACTGAAATGGGCCTTTTTGCCAGATTCTCAACTGGAGGTCTAGGCCTCTGCTGTCCACTATAGAAGCCACTAGCCTCATGTGGCTCTATAACTTGCAAGCGAAATTAATTAAAACTGAATAAACCTTAACATTTAGTACTTCAGCCATAGTGGCCACATTCCAAGGGCTCGGCAGTCACTGGTGGCTGGTGGCTCCCCTAGTGGACAACACAGGTCAGAACATTTCCACCATCACGGAAGGTTCTGTTAGATGGCATCTGTCCAGACACCACTGTTCACTTCTTCAGGTATCACCCCTTCCGTGTAGATCGGCCATTGCTTAGACATAAGATTTCACAAAACCAATGTAGCACATCCGTGGCTTTACATGCAGAGCCTTAACTTTACTATTTAAAAGTTTCTTGAAGACCTACTATGAAAAAGTACTGTGCTACATGTTATGTAAGCCACAAAGATGAATGAGACAATATCTCTACCTCCAAGTAAGCTTATAAACAAGTTACAAAGACACCTGTACACTTTATACCTATAGAGACCCTGCCCATTCAAAGCCGCCATTAAAACATAGGCCAGCAATTACCAGCCAATTAGAAATGCTTTTATTCCCAAGCAGAAGGTCTCCTTACTCCCAGAAATTAATAGAGTAATAGCGGTTAGCATCAACTGAGCCCTCACCATGAGACTGAATAGTGCTAAGTCTTTGACATGAATGGGGATCACATCAGAGCTCACCTCACAGCCCTGCACTTAAACATGATGCCAGATTAGAAGGCACTGGAAATATGCCGAGTATCAACTTGAGGACCGTTTGTAAAAACTGACCAGCATGCAGGTCTTGTGGGAAGAAGTAGAAAATAACAGGGAGAATCTATATTGTTATTCAGTTCGGAGAAAACTTTGAAGTTCCGATTTCCCTTTGTCAATTTTACAAACGTTTTCCTAATTTGCGCTTAATCTTCCACTCTTTTATTTAGCAATACTCTCCTGAAGCTTTGGCTCGAAGGCCACACAGGAGATTCAATGTGAAAACTCCCATAGTGCTCCTGCCTCTCAGCTTCCACCTTAAGGAGTTTGGGTTTGTTGTCATTCAAAACTAATTAAACCAAGGCTAATTTTCAGAATTGGCAGCTCTTAGGTAATTTTAGAAGCTCAATTTTACTGGAAAAAAAAAAAGCACTATGTGTGGGCTTCACATTACAAAACTGCGTGCAGGGGGATCATTGGTTGCAGTAATAGAAACTCAGAGGGGAAGCAGGCATCAAAGGAATATAAATACATTAAATCTCTTTCTCATAGACACACAAAACAATTTTCTTTTCAAATGCCAAGAGAAGTAATGTAATGATCTAGATAATGTGGGTACCTAATTCCTGCTCTCGAAGAAAGGGATGGAACATTTTTGTCTGAAAAGTGACCACAAGGATCAAATGCCCTAGATAATTCCTCCTCTTCATTTCCCTTAGCCATATCATTTCCATCCTGTTCTGAGTTTGCCAGGGAAAGCTTGAGTTTAAGAAAAAGCCTCTGGAAGGAGAAGACTAAATTAAGAGAAAGTCCACCCAGCCTGGCCATTCATTTTGATGAAAGACAGCCATAGAGGCCTCTCATTACCCCAAGCAGGGCACATAATGGCTACAGCTTGGCTCAGTTTCCCAGGACATGAACTCCACCTTCTGAGTGTGCTGAGGGTAGTCAGGTTCCGGTAGATGGACCCGCACTGGCTAGACACCTGGACACTTAGAAATAAACCGAAAGGCCAATTTATTGCTCTCTACAGAAAAATGGCCTGGTGAGTTGACTGTAACTGCTCCCTGACTCTGGATACTCCTTCCCAATAAATGAGTCCACTTAGGAAAACAAGTCATGGGTTAGCGGGTAGCTCAATGAAGACGGGAAAAAGAGACAAAGTCCAGGGTTTCCAGACTCTTAACTTTACTTGCGGAACTGTTTGTTCTATTCACAACTTACCCTGAAATGGCAGATTTTTGCCTGCCTGCCTCAACTTCCCCTCCTATTCCCGTGCTAGACTTGGACCTCAAGCACTTCTTCCTGCTGGGCCCAGACCTAGTCTTAGAATCCTCCTCAAGGAGAGGGTGAGAAGGGAAATGGGAATTCCAAGACTTCCTGGAGAAGGGGCACCTGAGCAGGGTCTGAGAGTACTAGCTATGTGATCCATGGATTCCAGGCTATGGTAACAGCACGCACGGAACTGAATTGGAAAGAGAGCCCTTAAGGGCTGGAGTATTGGTGCTTGCAGGATGGTGAGCAAGGTGGCAGCCAGGTGAGCAAGGTCCACAGGGCTACTCAACCTGATTACAAGTCATGAGGTGGGTTACCCCCGGAGTGATCCTTCTCATCCTACCACTTAGCTTTTCAGATGGTTTAATCACAGAACATAACTCCTCCAGGACCTGGTCTGCAGGCTCCACATGGCTGTACACTGGAGACACTTCTCCTCTGCTCCCCAGGCTTCCATAGGACAGGAAGGGATTGGCATGGTCACTGTATTTCCTGCTGCATAGAATGGGCTGGAAATGAAGTTTTCTTCATTCCATGTGTCATTCTGGGGATTGTGCCCTTGGATGCAATGGACCAGAACTCAGGGCACACCCAGTCCCTTCCCAGCATAACCTTTGTTGAGTTTTGCCATATGGCGTCCAGACATCACATGGCAGCACCTGTGTGTGGGAAGAGAGCATTCATGCTCATGCCTACACACTAGCCAGATGTTGACATGAGCCTACTCTCAGTCTCCTTAATGGCCAGCTGAGGATGAGAAGGAAAAAACAATGAGAAGAATGTTATAGAATCTGTGAGTTCCTTTAATAGCCTTGACCTCAAAGACTATCAGCTGCTTATGTTTTCACAGGTTTTATTTTTGTTTATTCTCCCAACTTGTCTTGGAAATTCCCTTTCACAGCATATTTCACTCATTTTGATTGTCTAAGCCATGTTTAGCAGTTATATTTCACAGTTCATCAGACAGAAATGGTTCCAACTGAACTTCACGCAAACCCCCAAATCTCTCCGGTCCAAGTAATGCAACTCCACTTGGAATTCTGTCCATTGCCATGGGCAGGAAGGGAAATCTTTTTGTGTACCTTCGGCATTGTTATCTGGATAAAAATGACACATCTCAAAGCTTATGTCTGCATCAATTTGACAGTTAACCCAACACCAACTTTTATCTGTGAAACATTTGTGATTTTACCTTCTAGAATCCATTCACCAAATGGATTTCCTGACGATTTAAAATTGGCACCTTTTTTTTCTTTCATATTATCCAGTCAGCACTTTTGAAATAGAAAAGTTGGAAGTACCAGTAGAGAAAAGATTAGGGCCCTCACTTTAAATAAACGACACAGCTTTATTACTTCCCATGGTTATCTTTGTAATAACCTTGAGAGACCAGAAGCTTTTAGAGATTCACATTGTGCGTGCCATTCATTATCCCCAAGGCCATTTTGGCCTCTCAAATGATTGCAGAAAGATGAGTATATTGATCAATCTCGTCCCTATTTTCAAATCTGTCTAAATGAAAATGAGAAACTGCATCCTTTTAGTTAAGCGTAGATTTATGGTGATATGTCTATTCAGCCAAAGCACAAGTAACACTACAAAGACCTGTGATCACATGAAGTGAGATTGTTAGATGACTCATCTACGACTCTCAGAAGGTTTATAGTGGCCAACTTCCCAGACTAAAGTGTATCTCAGTCCACATCTGGTAGTAGGAAGTTTGTGGAGAGTCTGGATTTTGTATTTATATGGCTTCCATTACCTGTTTTAACTAGGTGTTAACTTGATAAAACAAAAAACTTCAGTGATAGGATTGTCTTTTTCTCACTTTTATGAACTTTTAAAAATATTTCCAAGAGCCAAAATGTAGGAGACTTACTTTTCTTTCCTTCGCTTCCTTATTAAATTATGAGTCTGATTTTCTGGAGTTAAGGTTTGACAATTTTCTTCCATTGTAATGAAACGTTTAATGTATTTTAAAGTTCTTCAGCACAAAGGGCAGAGGGTTAACAATGACAAAACAGACCGTTTTCTTACCACACAAGTTCCAGCTGTAGTTCCCAAGAAATTATATTAACTCAAGAAAATTATTTAGCTTCTTTGAAACTGGTTCTTTATTTGTAAAGTGGGGGATAATAAAAATATGCCTTGCAAGATTGCTGTGAGGATCCAATGGGAACAAACACGTTTTGTAAAATGTTGGTTATATTATGATCTCAAGCAACTCAGACAAGCATCAGCTATAAATTACCCCCTTTATGTTCACTTATGCTACAGGACAGTCACCAGCTACTTCTATTGGATTATATATTTTACCATATAGGTCAGTGCCACTCTATTTTCTCGTTCATACATTCAACTCTTGTTCCAAGACCATGAAATAACCAATTACTCAGTTTGACCACAAGAGGGAGCAAAGCCTTTTCATTTCCTTTTTCTCAACAGCTTGAGCCGTTACAATTCTTACCCTATGGTACGTACTAAAGCAACAAGTAAAAATGCAGAAATAAAAGTAAGCCAATGGTCATGGTCTGTGTCCCTTTTACAAATGGCACAGAAAAGGACATAAAATGTATCTTTTTTGACACAAAAATGAATAAAATTGTGCACGTATGTATGTGAGTATATGTACCTTTTCTAACTCTGTCCACTAAGGAGACCTAGAAGTAATGACAACCCAATAGCAACAAGCACACCTAGCACCCAGATCTTGGTTTCTAAATACCATTCCCAATAAAATAAGCCAGAATTCATTGGAGAAGTGGTTGATTCCAGGGCTGGGGCAAGTACAACATAAGGTGAGCTTGAAAGTATGTAAATGCTTCAAAAAATAATGTCTATATGTCAGAAGAACAGAGTAATCAACTTGAAGGAACTCCCAATGACCAAAACTGGAACAATGTGAGCAACAAAAGACGTAATAACAGTAATAAAATAAAATAATCATGAATCCAACTGATACAAATAAACATCTCAATAAAGAAGGGAGAAGAAACAGCTCTTCTAACTGTGTAATTCCAATGAATAAATGCAGAAAGAATAATGGAAATGGAAAATCACTTCTAGACAAACACAACAGTCATAGTAATTGTTGGCAAGAACTATCAGTGGATGCTAAAATTAGTGGGTGAGAGTTTGATTAAAAAGTAGGACATTGGCAAAGTCTCAAAACATCTCCCCATAAGACACTTATTAGTTATAAAGGAAAAATAGTAGCTTCGTAGTGGAAAAACGCGGATGCCACCTTAACCAAGTAATCACAAGTAACATCAGCAGTTGCAAGGCACACTAACATTATATGCCTCCTGATATGATACACTGAGAAGGACCCAGCAACACTTCTGTGATATTTTGGCAAATACACATAACCTCAGCCTAAATCCCAATGAATCTTAGGAGTAATCCAAATTGAGAAAGACTGTGAAAAATAACTCGCCAGTATTTTTCAAAGTAACAAGAGAGATTGAGGAACTGTTACACATTAGAGGAGATTAAGGAGACATGACAACTAACAGCAATCTCAGATCCTGGACTGAAACAGAAAAAGGATGTTAGTTGGGACACTGGTAAAACCTGAAGCTCCGAGACTAAATCAGTCAACCAAGAGACTGTGCCTCAAATCAAGTAGTATTCAGCTGCTCCACCAACGTGCAACTATGGCCCGTTGGAACCAAGCTAGGTTTGATGTTCAGCAGGTTTGCCCCTAGCAGGTTTGCATCAGCACAGATTACTAGGTTTGCATTCTGATGGGGTGGACATCTGTTCTGACTGGTTGAGCCCTTGCCATCATGATTGCTGAGCAGTTGAGCTATTGCTCCCGGGCTTATCAAATAGGCCATAGTAATTGTAAAATACCAAAGAGATATTGTGTTAAATCTAGTACATCATGGCAATGGCATCTTTTCAAATACAGTCATGTTAGTTGATTGATGTTATGTGGCTCAGAAGTATTCCCAGAAGTGAGAGGGAAAAGCAGAATTACCAATTCCACAAAATTGCTTGTCTTTAAATTAAAAGTAGAATGACTCCTTGGTGCCTGAAATAATTCCTTGTAGGAGATGATCTTGAAATGCACTCTTAAATCAGGTGTAAATCTTGGACTCGAGAGCTTCATCTACTGTGATTTTGACTGGAATGCCAGAAATGTGTACTTTTGAAGTATACAGTAACTAGAAATTCCTATTTGATAAAAATTGTTTACAAGTCTATGACTCTTCAATTAACCTAACACTTCTGAAGGCCAAGATGACTGTAATTATGTTTTAATACTTATTTACTATTTTATTTAATATCTCATTTTCATGAGAATTGAGATCAGTCTCATTAAAACCTGTCTTTTTTTTCCCCCAGAAGCCCCAGTTCCTAAAGAAGTTCTTCTTACAAACTTTAAAACCCTAAATAAATTAAAGGAAAAACCCCAACCATTTCACAATTCCCAAATAACTAGGTATCAGAAAGACAGAAATTAACCCCTCTTACACAACAATAAATGGTGGAGCCTAATTTCTTGTTTTAATATGCAGCGGACGTTCAGTTTTACCAAGTGCCTATTCAATATCGATTGAAAGCATCAGTTTTTCTACTCCAAACAATTAACGTAACAGAGATTTGCTAATGTTGTAGTATCTTCGCATTTCTGGGATGAAACCTACTTGGTCATAATATATTATTCTCTTAATATTCTACTGGGTTAAATTTGCTAAAAATTTACTTTGGATTTTTTAAATTGATCACATGTAAAGTTGTTTATATGATCTAATTTTTGATACAATAGTGGCACAGTCTGAGTTGGAAGCAGTGTGTGTGTGTGTGTGTGTGTGTACATGTGCTTGTGTGTTTTAATGTGATGAAATAGTTAATTGACCTGGCAGTCACCTATTCTTTAAGGCCTTTGTAAATCACTCTCAAAGCTAAGTCTGTGAACATTCAGGGGAGTAGAGCTACCCTTATTTCAAAATCTTGTCAAACCAATTCTGATTTTCTTGGTCATAGAAGATTACTTACTTTATCAAGATTTTAACAAGTAGAATAAAAATTATAGATAATTATCACATCTTTTAAAACAATTCCCTTGATGTCCACACTAAAGTGTACAATTATTAGGGTGTGTTTACAGCTGTTATTCATCGCTTTCCAGCAGGATATATTTCCTGGCTTGGTCGAAAACCGTATTTCATTTACATTTCCTATTATATTCAGTCTAGCTTCCATTTTAGATCTTATTTAACCCAGTAGTTGTCCAGAGTTTTAAAATTCAACTATATTTCCTGTTTTCCCCTCCATTCTTTTATTTATTTCAGCTTTTAGTGCACTGTGGTCAGTATGACCCGTGTCTTCATATCCTGATTTTGAGCCTTTTAAATTTTTGGCATGTTTTGCTTTGTTTTCTCTTTTCTTCTTTTAGCTTTTCTATCACTTTTAAGACATCTTTTTTCAGAAGCCATTTAGGAGTTTTCCTTTAATCCTTGGAGTTCTGACATCATCATGTCAGAATTTTTGTTCTCTGTTCCAGGAGACATCCTCGATTTTATCTTTCAAATCACTCATTCTTTCTGCATGACACACTCCTCTTGACTCAGCCTGGCTCTGCTCCTCTGCCTGGCATTACCTCTGTTGCTTTGCCCATACTAGGTAGCACACTGTCACTCCTCACTGGGCAGACACACAAAGGTTCTCGTTGAAAGAGCTATTCCAAAGGCTCAGCCAAACACTCTGAGGAATGGGAGAGTAAGGAGAGAGCTGGGTGAAGGCAGGACATGAGGAGACTGTCAGTGGAAACCTTCTGTCTTTGTATCATGCCACTCATGTTGCTGATCTGGGTGAATGCTGACTCTGTGCTTGTTTCTCTAGGCTGGGGAAAGCCACCCTTACCTATACAGGAGCTTTCTCCTGGAAATGTTTTAAGACACTCTTGGGATTTTTTTCCCTGCCACTAATATTAATGCATCTTCACTATTGCCTAAAAATTTAATATCTGAGTGTATTAATTTCTGTCTTCTAGCACTATTTATATATTTTTTTCTGTCACTTTAGGGGGATTTTGGGGGAAAAAAAAACTCATCTTGAACTACAAATCCAAGGTTCTATATTTGCTCACCTCAACTAGCTTTACCTCTTTTTTCTTTTCTTCCTATCTCATTAAAAGCATTTATGTCAAAAAAATTTTGCTTTTACCTTTCCTTCTCTTTTTTTTACTACTAGACAATATTAGCCAGAAAACAGACTCTCATCTGTGCCAACTAACCCTCTGGCATGTTTATTTCTTATAAAACCCTAGCTGGCTCATTCTGCAAACATTTACTCATGACCTATGTGACAGACATCCTACTTGAGGTCATTAACCCAGCAATAAGACATAGCTTATAGCCAATCATACTATTCCTCTGTCATTAAATAACAAGAAAACCTTGAATAATACACAGTATTTCCTCCATGTTGAAGCCTATCTTAGACACCTAAGGCATTTTCAAGGTAAAATCCTCTCAAACTCTAGATTACAGACGACCGTCACATCTGCAGCAGAGTGAGAGGCTGCCACAGATACCTGGGTAGAAATGATTATAAACATTGAGTAGCTGCCTAAGTAACTAAAAAATTAGGATTGATTGATTTACATCTGTGAATTTTTCCCCTGGACGATGAAAAAATACAAAAGCTACTCCAATCTTGGGGGTTGCCCCAGAAGAGAAGGGCCTTTGATCAGGTAGAAAACAGACGAAACGTATTCCTGATCTTGGATCTTAACTAGTTGTGTCTAAACAAGCAGTTAACAGTTCCCACTGACACCAACAGTTGTCTAAGGTATGGGAAGTTGTCCCCAGGTTATTGGGTAAGGGAATCTAAAATCTTGGGGAAACCGTGGGCCTGAGAACATCTCTGGTTTGTTAGTAGGGTAGCCATTTCTATTTGGTCAGAGAGCTGAAGTCACTTGGAGAAGGTTCATGTTTGGCAGAACATCTTGGGTAGGAGAAAGGAGGGGGCAGTAAAAACAGCTGTGGGGACATTGCACCAGAGGAGGAGAAAATGTTTTGAAACCACAACTATCCTACTAACACTTCAAAGACTTTCTTCATGACAATAATAACCTTCAGAGATGGAGTGGAAGAACAGTTGAGCACTCCAGGGTGCAAGTTTCTTGCAAATTTAGAACTGGTATATAGAGAAGGGATTCCCCATCATACTTCATGCATCCTTATTTGACTCATCCTTCCCTGTCTCTTAGAGCTTACAGTTGGAATTATCATGCTGTCTTTCACCAAAACCTTAATTATTTTAAATGAACCTTAGCAAAGAAAGGCCAGGAAACACTAACAAACTTCGGCCTGAAAGTGGAATAGAAAATGTGGACGACTAACTTCATTGGAATGGCATCCCCCAAAATAAAGTCTTAAGTGTATTTTCAACTAAGTGCATTGTTGTAACCCAATCAAACTTGTGATTCATTATCCAAGATGCAAGGGAATGCAATTCTGTCACTTAGAGAGGGTCATGGAGGCTTCAGTAAGACATTAGGCCCCCTACCTGGCATAAGGAAGAATGCTGTCATAAATGAAATAGAACCAATACAGACTCCACTTCATTTGTACTCATGCAGAACCAGGCAACTATAATCCCAGAAATCAAGGCCCCAAAACAATTACCACAAATGAAATCAAACATCTAACACTAAAAGGAAACCACTTTGAAAAAAAACAATGGGGGGATGATAGTTGCCCAGACTTGAAGAAAGCCGGGCATGATTCCTTCATTCCCCTTCCAGGTGAAGAAAGATTGAACACAGGGAGCATTAATGCTCAAATTTAAAGCGCTTCTGCTAAAAGGTGATACAGAACTATTAACTTTCCTAAAGAGAGCAACTTTTTTCAGTATTTGTAATATTGCTCTTTCATAAAGTACAGGCATTTAAAATATAAAATCATTTGTCTTTAGTATTTCATAATACTAAGAAATACTTTAATATTTTCATAGTACCCAGGCTGGGAAGCAAGCAGGGGTATTGAGCTTAACTGACATGGCGTATAAGAACTATTTGCACAGTGTACAGGCAGCCTTCAACCACAGACTCCCTGTGCCAGGTGAAGGCAGCTGACTACACTTTTCAGCTCATTTTCTTTGCAAGCTGGGTAAGTATGCCATGTCAGAGTGCAGCATCCTCCTCCAATGCCAGACCAAGGCATTCCCTCCCCCACCTATTCCTAATCAGTGCGTTTAACATTCCTGTATGAAGTCAATAGGCCCCTTTTCCCCAAGGCCCAAAATTATACTTAGAGCCACGGTACCAGGAAGGACAGTGCAGTGATGTTAGACACGAAGCTAAAATCAGCATACTCTATCCAAGGGTGGCAACTTTGACCCCATGCCTGGATGGGGAGGTCGGCCACTTACTAGCTGTGTAACTTTGGACAAGTTACTTAGCCCCCTGTGATTCTCTGTTTTCTATATGAAAATGGGAAACAGGAGATTAAAAGGGTAGGGGTGTAAAACAAAAATCAAGAGACCACCTCATGGTAGATGCCTAAAGTTTAGCCTGCCCTTTGTGTGCCATCGGACGTTTGTCCCCATACTTGTCTTTCTACCTGGCTGTCACTTGATGCAGTACACTCTCCTCCACCCCACCACATCCCAGAGACGTGCCTCTGTGGGACTGGTAGTATTCTGTCGCTAGTACCACCGGCAATATTAGAAGGCTCAGCCCACCCCATCAGTAAGCAGCCTGACGCCATTTCTTCAACACCTCTCTCCAAAAACCTTCTGCCTTCAGTGTCTGGATGAAAACTCACTTGTAAAGAAAAGTGCTGCAATATTGAGGCCCCATAGATGTAAGACAGTGAACACATGTGGATGAAGCAGGAAACGTTGCATCACAATTTCCAACTCAGCAAAAAGACGAGGACATGCATGTGTGTGATGTGTAGCCCAGGGGTGAAGACCACAGGCTCCAGACTCAGACTGGCTGGGATGGTGCTTGGCTCTGCCACTTGCTTGGTGTGGGCATTTGGGCAACTTAGTAACATCTTTGGACATTAATGTCCTCCTCTGAAAAATAGGACAAAATCAAATCATATTTAAATGACCTAATATAACTCCTTAGCTCCATTTCTGGAAGGTAGTATTACATTCATGCAGAAGTTATTGCCGTCTTTAGCATTAAAAGTAATGGCCGGCCAGGCATGGTGGTTGCTGCCTATAATCCCAGCACTTTGGGAGGCCAAGGTGGGTGGATCACAAGGTCAGGATTTCGAGACCAGCCTGGCCAAGATGGTGAAACCCTGTCTCCACTAAAAATACAGAAAATTAGCCAGGCACAGTGGTGGACGCCTGTAATCCCAGCTACTCTGGAGGCTGAGGCAGGAGAATCCCTTGAACCCAGGTGGTGGAGGTTGCACTGAACTGAGATCGCTCCACTGCACTCCAGCCTGGGTGACAGAGAAAGATTTCATCTCAAAAAAGAAAAAAAACAATGTAATGGCCAAAACCATGATTACTTTTGCACCAACCTAATAATTGAATGTAGATGTTTTTATTTATTATTATTATTAATATTACTATTACAGATGATTAATATTAAATGGTATCTCAGTTCGGCTGCTGCAAGAAAATACCTTAGACTGAGTAATTTACCAACAATAGAAATGTACTGCTCACAGTTCTGGAGGCTGGGAAATTCAAGATCAAGGTGCTGACAGATTCGGTATCTGGTGAGGGCTCGTTTTCTGCCCCAACTAGTTTCTGTATCCTCACGGGGTGGAGAAGGCAAACAAAATTCCTCAAGCTACTTTTATAAGGACACTAAGCGTGTCCTTAAAAAATCTACAAGGGTGATTAGGTCACCTTCCATAGGCCCCATCTCTTAATACCGTTGCCTTGGGGGTTGGGTTTCAACATACGAATTCGGGGATATGAACATTCAGACCATAGCACACTGTCTGTGTGGCAAGAGCATAAACAAAATGCCGCCTAACTGTGGAGGCTTAATACACCTAGACAGGGTAAGAGCAAGAAGTGGCCAAAACAAATTTTAGAAAGAAGCTGGGCCTTGATCTAGGTTTGGAAGGAGGAGGAGAGCTTGGCCAGGTGGAGAAGGTAACAGCATCAAAGGCAGAGGAGGCTCAATAACTATGACCCTGTGAATGACTGTATGTTGGTTCAGGGTTCCCCAGTGTGATGAATGAGACTGGAGGGCAGACAGGCAGATTCGGAAGGACCCAAGGACCTGCAGAGCCATGCTACGAAGCCAGCAATTAAAACACTGCCCCAAAGTAGGGTGTTTGCTTTCTACTTGCTAGAACAGAGGCCAGTAATTACACAGACTGAAGGGAAGGCCAAGGTTGCACATGCTAAGCACAAACATTGAGGCAGACTCTGGAAAGCACTTTGTCATCATCAATATTCATGTTGCCTGTTGGCCCACATAGGGACAACCCCTAAGAAAACAAGCCGTCTTTGGGGGCTCAGTCAGGGATACATAGCCTTAGAAGCCAAGGAATGCAACACTTAATCCTGAATCAAAGGAGCCACTCATTTGCAAGAAAAAAAAATAGATCTCTACATTTTTAAGTTACAAAAAAAAAAGTAAAGCCCTCAACAGATTATCAAGAGGTTTCAGCATGTGTAAGCACAAATGTGTAATGTGAAAGTTCTTTTATTTAAATAAATAGTTGGAGAATTTTGCCAAAATGGTCTCTGGTTGGGGGGACATTAGATTTTTTTTTCTTTTTCTATTTTGCAGCTGCAGCAAAATAACTTAAAAAAAAAAAAAAAAAATACTGTGGCCAGCCAACTTCCTTTCCAAACATTTGGTCCCGAGTAGCTCCTGCAAAGAATAGTCAAGTGTAATAGACATGTAGGAATGTGGCAATCCATTTGCTTTATTTCTCCAAAATTATTGCTGATTGCAGGTTTGGGGGAAGGGATGTGTGGGAGAAATTAGCTGCTCTGTTTCCTTTCGTCTAGGAATGCATTTCTAGAATGCTGTATCTTTCTCTGCTGAGCAGTTCATTTAGGGTCTTCCTCTTGTCCTGGAGGTTTGATGGTCAGAAGAAATACTCAAGGTATATTTCTGCCTTTTTGTAACGAAAGCAATCATATATCATGTGCAGCTAATCAGGGGATATTTATCTGGAATCAAAACTCAAACTAGCCAGAGGTGGAATCACCATTATTTTTTAATCATCATTCTTTACATTTCTTTGAGTGAATGATTCAGAAATTAAGCAGCAATGTGCCGATAAAACATCGTTATATAGGTACAAATCAAAAACTAGTAAGATGTGCATACACTGACATTAACAGGATGTCAAAGATAGATTACGAAAAGAGAAAAGTGTCAAAATATGTTTAAGGTAATCCTAATTTTATGATTCACAAGAGAAACAAAACACTGCCTATGTTTGGTTAGGAAGGAGGAGATGTCTGGAATTCGATAGGGTATATTGTAGATCAATCTCCACTGTGGTTATTCTTCTAGGGAATAAAAAGGAACACGAAGGAAGGGAATCTGCTTTTGCTTTTTTTTTTTTTTTTTTACACTAAGAAATATTCTTTTAGAAGTTAAATGAAGAACACAGTGAAGTAAAAAAAATAGATTTCATGGTATTTTTATTAAATTTTGGGAGATCCTCTATGAAGTATCTCTAAGTATCACATGATATTATCTTCCTCAATCAATAGTTATTTTGCTCCACATGACTAATTACAATGGTTTTCCAGAATGCAAGTAGGAAGGGATGTGGGATATTTTAGGTTGTACTTTCTCAGTTCCTTCAATGCTTTGTCAGGTTTGTTTTTTTTAGCCAAAGACCTCTTTGGCTAGCATTTTTAGCAAATCTACCTGTTCATAGTACCAGATGCTTCAAGACTACTGTGAACTTACATAAATCATTCTTCCCTGTACACTAAACAACTCAGCATCAGAGGTGCAGATTGGGCTGGGAGTTTACAGTTAATTCCTTTATCAATCTCTAGAATGTAGACAGTTAGGAAGTGGCTGGCAAGTCTGATATTCCTATCCGTAATATCACCCAGCATCCGGAACAGTGAGCAAGAAGCATTTGGCTATTTGTTTGAAGACAGTTCTCACTAGTTGAAACAAATAAACAACAACAAAAAATTATCCTAGTCACTTGTAACAGTAATAACAAATTATTAGGTGACTTAAACAACAAACATTTATTTCTCACAATTCTGGAGGCTTGGAGGTTCGAGATCAAGGTGCTAGCAGACCTGGTGTCTGGTGAGGGCTTTCTTCCTCCTTTGCAGATGGCCACCTTCTTGCTATGTCTTCATGTGGTGGAGAAAGACATTATCTCTCTTGTGTCTCTTCTTATAAGGGTATTAATCCCATTCATGAGGGCTCCATCCTCATGACCTAATCACCTGCCAAAGGGACCACCCCCTAATACATCACACATTAGGAAACAGGGCTTTAACATGGATTTTCAGGGAATCCAAGCATGTGGCCCATAGCAGAAATTTACTGGAAAGTAAGAGGATAAAATAAAACTGAGCTACCAGACATTGAAGAGATACTTGCAGTACTTTTTCTGGGTAGTTAGGTACTGTATCACAAGGACTGTTTCTTCAGGATCACACTGGCTTAGCCAATTGCCATCTTTATGTCATTTCTTCTGCAATAGACTTGGAGCAGCCCAGATTAGGCTACATGTTCACTGTATGGCTAGCGGAAGGGTAACCCCTCAAAGGAAATCAAGTTGCTATCCCCAGATGGAAAAGGGATGGATGCTGGACAGGCAAAAGAAACCAGGTATCTGCTACAGGAGCACACATTTACAGTTAAGGATGCATTCTCACTGAGGTGAAGAAGAAATCTGCGAAAGACTCATTACCCTTCCAGATGCCAGTTTCCTTCTGTCTAGAATATCAGCTCCTTCATATAGGATAAATTTTAGAATTTAATGCCACAGTTAAGGTATCCCCACATACAATGATACCACTTTCTTTTGATCAATACTTATTTTACACTAGGGTTTCTCAGTCTTGGCACTACCTATATTTGAGCTGGATACTTTTTGTTGTGGGGGGCTATTCTGTGATTTATAGGATGATTAACAGCACCCCCAGCTACTACCTACCCACTTTATGCCAGTAGCATCCCCATCCATACCCCAGTGCTGACAATCAAAAGTATCTCTGGACACCGTCAAATGTTCTCTGGGGACAAAGTTGCCCTTTGTTGAAAATCACCGTTTTATACCAAGGTAAGATGTTTCATCCAACATCGCCAGCCCTGAGGACCTCAAAGTCCTGCAAGATCTGCAGTGACTACCTTGAACTTGCAATGTCTTATCTCTCTAGATTTAGAACCTCAATCGACCTCTGATTGAAGTCATAATAAGTGATTGCAAGTCTTGTAATCTGAGCATGCATGATGAACAAAGCATACCTGATATCATTAGTGCCCCAAGAGCTGACTGGAACAAAAAAGTCAACTGCATAGAAAATCTAAGTACCAGACCAAGGAATGTGGACCAAATTAAAAAGTGAGGGGTGCCCTGTTCTGTTGTACTATGAACTTAAGAGTCAAGGAGCCAGCACTGTCTCTCTGCACAGCCCAATGAGATCATGTCTCCTTGCATATTTCTGTCTTTCTCATTGTTACTCTTTGCCTTTAAAACCTGTCTGTAGATACCAGCTTGAGGAGATATATTTGAGTGTTGCCCCTTATCTCCTTGCTGGTAGAGCTTGCAATAAAGCTTCCTCTTTTCTCAAAAGATGGTGCCATGGTATTGGCTTCTAAGGACATCAGGAGGGAGCCAATTTCTCGGTGACAGATGTTCATTCCTTGGCATTGGCATGCCCTTTTCAAGCCTAGAGTGTCTGTCTGCTAGAGCACTTAGCAACCCTCCCACCACAAGTCCACCTCTGTGGAAAGGGCTGATGGCCCTGCATGAGCTTGCAGCCATGCCCTTGTGGATAAAGAGATCAGAGCCACCAGATTGTCCTTGAACACAAGAGAAAGGAAATAATATAATGTAATAACAGGCTTCAGAGACAAAGGTACTGAGACATGTACAGTATCTGTGGAATCAAAATTTGTTGTAAGAAATGTTTTTAAAACCTGTATCAGGCGTATTGCCCTTGTTTAAAGTTATGAATGTAGTATTTTGAAACTTTTCTTCAAAGCCAAAGTAAAATATTTGCTTCTGTCAAAATAACAAATTTTTATGTTGAGACATATCTGGCCCTCAGACCTTGGCAAGCATCTGGAAACTCTAGGGAAGACCCAAGCATAGCATTTGATGACTGTGCACCCTCTTTGGACCCTTCTGATTGTCAAGGAACATTCCTAACAAGGTGTGAACTAGAAATCCCTGCCTATCTTCTCCCTTATATATGTCTTGTTGGATGCAGTAAATAAATACAAATATGGCTTTTCATCATCTAGGATCAGGAATGACATCAGGGCCAAGCTAAACTTTACCTGCTTAGCTAACACCCAGCTCACTGGGACCAAACTCTTCCTCTGTGAGCTGCCTTATGTGTCTATTCACAGGCTCACCTCCAAAAGTTTGATAACACTAGTCCAAAACAGAGCTTAATCCTTTAATTCCCCTAACGGAGGTTTTCAGTTAGATTTTTGTTTCACCCTCACTACATCATTTTCATGTAGCCTGAAATAGACAAAAGAAACTTACTCAGGGTAGAAAACTTTTCAACCTCATTTGCATCAGGCATGGTTTTCTAATATAATTACCAGGCGTTGGGACATTAGCATTGCTTTCAGGGACAGCAGTATTGAGAGTCTCAAGGACATTGGGTATAGCTTTTAAGTTGATTGACAGCCTTAAGCTTCCAAAGTAAATTTCTGAAACCCAACTAATTTTTTTGCAGACATGTGAAACTTCAGAATTCCAATGGGAAAAGAAAGCTTCATGTTCAAAATAAACTTTTAAGTTTGA
Source organism: Plecturocebus donacophilus (assembly GCA_004027715.1). NCBI lineage: Eukaryota > Metazoa > Chordata > Mammalia > Primates > Pitheciidae > Plecturocebus > Plecturocebus donacophilus. The sequence goes on from PVKP010016692.1 coordinate 27,508, forward strand.
AAACAAAACCAGACAAGCACTGCAGAAAGAACTGCTCTAAACTGAATCTCAAAGTGTGCCTTTGTGTCAAGGCCCCTCCTCCTTGCTCCCAGCCACAGCCCGAATTCACTAGTGTGTGGTCATGACCTGTGGCCCATCTCTCCCCATTCATCAGCGCTTCCTCTGTGGCCCACTTTATAAGCTGCTACTGGTGTCCTCTCCCTTAAGCCCACTCCAGCTCATGTCACTATTCTACTCAAAATCTCCACTGTCCCCAACTGTATCACAGACAATGCAATTTTTTATTTTTCATACAAAAGAAAGCCCAAACTCTTGGCTATGGCATTTAAGGATCTCTCCCTGATCCAAATTATCTCTCTTCCTTTTTTCTGTTTTAATGCTTATGTTCAAGATAAACAAGACGAATCAACTGTTTCTAAACCAAAAAAAATACTCTTCTATTCTACGCTTTGCGAGAGCTGTCTTCATGGGCATTCAACCTGTGCAGCCACACAGGCCCTGCACTCAGAATACCCTGAGCTTGGTTTAATGCTCCTCTCTTGCTGTCTTTAAAATTCTTAATAAATTTACCCTTGTCTTGTGATACAGTTTGGACATCTGTCCAGCCTGAATCTTGTGTTGAAATGTAATCACCAATGTTGGATGTGAAGCCTGCTGGGAGGTGTTTGGGTTATATGGGCAAATCCCTCAAGGCTTGACGCTATCCTCACAATACTGAGTGAGTTCTCGCAAGATCTGGTTGTTTATAAGTGCATGGCACCTACCCCACCCTTGTTCTTGTTCTGGCCACATAATGTGGCTGCTCCCTTTGCGCCTTCTACTATGATTAAAAGCTTGCTGAGGCCTCACCAGTAGATGTCAGCACCATGCTTTCTGTAAAACCTGTAGAACCACGGATAAATAAACGTCTTTTCTTTATAATACCCAGCCTCAGGTATTTCTTTGCAGCAACTCAAGAATGGCCTAATACACTTTATGTTTAGCAAGTGAAGTTTGGTGGGTAACAGTGCAGCGTGTGCACGAACATAGGAGATACACTTACTATGCCAGTCTGCGGCCTCTGATTCCCATCCCATGTGCCCAGGGTGTCTGTGATACCCATGGGCACTGGATCCTGGTGGTCCCCCAATGAGTGAGTGTTCAGCAAAACCCAAAGCTAGTGCAAACTTTACTTCTGTAACTGAGTAAACCGTCAGCCCCAACAGCTCATGTTTTTCGTTTGAGCCAGAATTTGCTTCAAATACAGATGACAATGGTGTTCTCAGAAACACAAATGACCAAGGAACCCCAGCATATTCTTTCTTGCTTGTTTTACTTCCCCTTTAAGCCAGGTACTTATGCTGAAAATGATGACAGAGAAAGAGATGAAAAGACGAGGCAACGCATAGTTCCTTTCCCTTTCAGTCTTTCTTTACTCATCAGTAAGCCACAGTAAAAAATAGTGTTGGTATAATGTACACTTATCAAGAGGTGAAATAAAAACCACTCAGTAGGTTTTGTGCAGTGTCTCCATTGTTCTGGTAAGAACATGATGCATACACATGTGTAAGGCATGAAATTAAAACTGCGTAATTTTGACACTGCTTATGACTTAAATGCTCTTATATTTGCATTTAACACTGGCATTGCACAATATAAAGATGAATGGAAAAATTCATGCTAATCATTTAAATTTTTAGTTTTTCTTTTCGGATGACATTAAATAGCATATGTAATAAACACCCTGATAACAGAGAAAGAACACAGAAAGACACCATGACAAGTCAAGAGAAAAACAGCAGAAGAAAAGAAGCAGCTTTCTATTTTAATACCGTCAGCAGCACTTTTATTCTGCCTTTTTAACAAGAGGCACCCTCATTTTCACTCTGCACTGGGGCCCACGACTTATGTAGCCATCCCAGGTCTTTGTTAAAATTTTACTTCTCCAGAAACCATCTCTCCTTTCCCTTTTCTTTGCAGCTTCTCAATCTGCCTGTACAAATTCAACTCTTATTCTTCAAATTTCCATTTAAGTATCTCTTCTAGAGCTTTCCCTGGTCCTTGCAGAAGTGATTGCTTCCATAGCATTGGGTAGCTATGAGGTTACTTAGCAAGGTAATTTGGTATATATTCCCATTTCCCCATAATAGGTGCAAATTATGCTTTCTTGGGGGCGTGATAGTCAGGTTCTTCTTGCCCGCCCTACACCTCTTTGCACATCTTGTCTTCCATGGGCCCTCTGTGAGTGTCTGAATTGAGAAGCCAGCAAGATGGACATAGAGACAAGGTGGGCATTGAAGTTTGTCTCAATGTATTGTAGCTTTCAACATCAGTGGGCTTCCCTGCCATTACTCCTAGATTGCTTTCATGATAACAAATTGTGGCTTTGTTTTTCAGTACTAGGGGAAACCTTTGTCAGGTCACTCCAAAATACAAATGTTTTATTTCCAAAAATATTCAAGGTGGTCTACTTCTATAGACTGAATTGCATCCTCCCAAAATCCTGTGTTGAAGCCAGAACGCCCTGTGCAACTGTATTCAGAGATAGAGTCTTTAGGAGATAATTCAAGTTAGACAAGTTCATAAGGGAAAGGGCTTTGCTGTGATATGATTAGTGAACTTGTAAGAAAAGACACAAGAGAGTTCACCCTCTCTCCCTCCACCACACAAGGACACAGCGAGGGCAGCCATCTGCAAGCCAGGAGGCAGGTCATTACCAGGAACCAGACTGGCATACACCTTGATCTTGGACTTTCCAGCCTCCCAGAACTCTGAGAAGTAACGTTCTGTTGTTTAAGCCACCCAGTCTGTGGTGTTTTGTTATGGCAGCCTGAGCTAATGAATACAGCTATCACTATTCCACCATTTATAGTAGAAACAAACTGACATGGAAAAAGCATTTTCCCAGGTAAAGGTAGCTATGGCAGGGAATTTCCTCAGAGGATACATAGAGGGAAGGGACAGTTGACATTTTGTCACTGCATAGATAATTGTATTTTTAAGTTAGGAACAGCCATAGGTAGAGCGGTATTTCTCAAAGTGAAATTCACAGATCACCTACACAAACATAGTAAATTAGAGTTTCTGAATTCAGGACCCACAAATAAGCACTTTGAACCAACACCTTAATATGTGAAAAGCACCAAGTCAGAGCCATAGAGGGAAATACAGGCAGTGAAGACACTGGATAGAAATGTTGACGTCATCACTGCCTTATAAGTGATTAAGAAACTCTAATACCAGAGGCAATTGACATGCAAACAAAAGGGGTGTAGAAAAGCAAATCATGAAGGTATCAGCCAAAAAGGAAGAGATGAATGGAGACAGAGCAGGGAGGACTGCCCTCCCAGCCATGCTTTGATAAGGGCTTCACTAATAATATAATGGGAGAGGGTCAAGATAACATTAGATTCATACTGTAATCAGGGTTGTATACAGTGCTCTGTATAGACACTAAGTGACTAATAAGTCTATTTTATATAATACAAGCAGAGTATGACTATACATTCTTTGTGCCTTTTTTTTTTTTTTTTTTTTTTTGAGACCAAGTTTCACTCTTCTTGCCCAGGCTGGAGTACAATGTCAAGATCTCATCTTAATGCAATATCCAACTGCTCGGTTCAAATGATTCTCCTGCCACAACCTACCCAATAGCTGGGATTACAGGCATGCACCACCACGCCCGGTTAATTTTATATCTTTAGTAAAGACAGGGTTTCTCCATGTTGGTCAGGCTGGTCTCAAACTCCTGATCTCAGGTGATCTACCTGCCTTGGCTTCCCAAAGTACTGGGATTATAGGCGTGAGCCACTATGCCTGGCATGTGTCTATTTTTAAACTTATGAAGACCAGACATAGAATACTTATTTGGGATATTCAAAAAAATTGCTGTGCACTGGGTGGCCCTAGCTTTCCACTGTGATATTGACCCTGGACCTTGGAATGAATAGACAAAATGCATCGTGTCTCATGGACATATTCCTTTTGCTGTGTATCACAGGGAGGTTCTTATCCCAGGTCAGGCACCATACTAGGCACTGGGGACACATAGGCAAATTAGATGTAGTCCTTGCCTTGGACCATGGAGAAAGGGAAGAGAATGGAAATGTAACACTCATGGAGAAGGATATTCTTACCCAATGTCCAGTGTGGGATAGACAATCCCCAGCTTAACAATGGTCTAATCCATGATTTTTTTACTTTACCATCCTGTTAAAGTGATATGCAGTGGAAATCATACCTTTGAGTACTCATACAACCATTCTGTTTTTCACTTTCAGTATAGTTTTCAATAAATAATACGACCTATTCAATACTTTATTATAATCAGGCTTTGTGTTAGATGGCTTTGCCCAACTGTAGGTCAATGTAAGGTTTCTGAGCATGTATAAGATAGGCTAGGTTTAGGTGTAGTAAGTACATTTTCAACTGGTGATATTTTCAACTTCCAGGGGGTTTATCAGGATAAAACCCTATCATAAGTCAAGGAACATCTGTAGAGCTACAATGACCCTCCAGTATGGACCATACACATCCATCTGCCATTGTTAATTAAAACACATGTGTTGAGAATGATTATAACTAAACACAAGTCAAGGACATGGAGTAGGAGAGGCAGGCAGGCACAGTTTCTCATCTCAGCAGCCTATCCCAGAGCTCAGAGAAAAACCAACCAAATTACAGACTCCCAAAGAAGAAGCTCCTAAACTACACAACTGGCCCATAATTTCAATTTCTCAAATTCGGACATTACTAGATTTTGGAGGGAAGGATCAGAAGCAACTTGCCCTATTGTGGTGCTTGAGTTCAAGTAACTTAGTTAACCTAACAATGGCCCCAAGTAGAGTGATGTTGGCAATTCAAATATGCCAAAAAGAAATGCTTCCTTTAAGTGAAAAGGTAAAAGTGCTCAACTAATGGAAAGAACTAAAAAAAAAAAAAAATCATAGGCTGAGTTGATTAAGATCCACACTAAGAATGGAGCTTCTATCCATGAAATTGTGAAAAAAGAAGAAATTCTTGGTGGTTTTGCCGTTGCACATCAGACTGCCAAAGTTATAGCCACAGTGCAGGGTAAATGCATAAAGTTGGAAAATACATTTGTGGATGGAAAACATGAGCCAAAAAATGTATTCCAACTGATGGCAATGTGTTGCACCAAAAAGCATTAAACCTAAGTGAAGATTTCAGCAAGGGATAGGGATCCCCTGAAGTGAGCGATACCGACATTAACTGCAAGTAAGGCATGGTTACACAGATTCAGGAATCGTTTTGGACTGAAAATATAAAAATTACTCAAGAGGTTCTATGTGCCAAGGAAGAAGTTGCTGCCACATTTCTGGTGAAATTGAAGAAATTGATTATGGGGAAGGGATACCATCATCCAAAGCAAATCTCCAATTGTGATGAAACCAGACCCTTCAGGAAGAAAATGCCCAATAAAACCTACATTCATAAAGTACAAAGGAGGCACCAGGGGATGAAACAAGGAAGGACAGGTTAACTCTGGTGCTATGTGACAAAGCTGCAGGGCAAATGATAAAGGCAGGCATGGTGTACAAAGCAAAAAACACACATGCTCTCAAGTACAAAACAAACATTATCTGCCCGTATTCTGGCAAGATGATTAGAAAGTATGGGTGACAGCCATTATATTTATAGAACGTCTTCACCAATGCTCCATCTAAGAAGTAAAAAAAAAAAAAAAAAAAAAAAAAAAAAAAAAAAAAAAAAATACTTAGAAAAGACAGAGTTAAAATTTAAAGTTCTATCTATCAGCAACAGACATTGCATGTGGCCATTCTGAATGAAAATGACAAAGTCTAGGCTGTATTTTTAACTCCAAATGCAACCTCACAGCTTCCGCCTCTTGACCAGGGCATCATTCTGTTTGTCAAGGACACATACACCTACCTCCCTTTTATTTGGTCACATTTGACCAGCAATTGATGCAGACTCTAAGATGGACATAATGCAGTGATAGAAGTCATTTACTATCGCTGATGCAATAACGTTCATCAAAACTGCAATGGATTAATTAAAAACAGAAATAGTAAATGCCTGCTGGAGGAACTTACAGAATGAAGTTGTGAATGATTTTAAATGCTTCCCAGGGATCGATGGAGAGTAAGGAAAATAATGCATGCAGCAAGACAAGTTGGTGAAGGAAAATCTGCCAATATGCTTGAAGTAGAAAGCAGGGAAGAATATAGTGAGGGTCATCAAGATGTATTAACAAACAAGGAACTGGAAGAACCTGTTGAATCATCTGGAGGAAAAGAAAGATGAAGAAGAAACTGGATCACAATCAGCAATGTGGACATTAATTCAGTTTGCCAAAGTGTTTCCAATCGCACAGACATTAAGGGACAAAATGGAATGTGATCCTTGGAGGAAGCACAGCATCAAGTCACCTGTATGATCATGATTACAACCTCTGCAACAACACTATGATGAACTGAAAAGAAAGAAACCACAACCTCCAATTATACTGCTTTTCCAAAAGTTTTCAGGAAAAAAAAACCCTTCAACTATTAAGGATCCCTCAGTATTGACATTCTCTGCCCCTCATAACCAACCTTCAACATCAGCATAACTCAATGACCCAACATCACCTGAAGCAGCTGATCCTCCTCCTGACACACCCAGAAGGCCAACAGTAGCCTAACACTGTGTCGCCATGTCTGTGTCATCCTCTTCACTTCATCTTGTCACAAAGATGACATCACAAGAAGGGTGAGTACAGTACAATGAGATATTTTGAGAGAGAGAGGCTGCATTCACATAACTTTCACTACAGTATACTATGATTATTCTATTATTGTTGCTTTTAATCTCTTACTGTCCTTAACTTATAAATTAAACTTGATCTATCCACAGCTTTGGGCATCCACTGATGGTCTTAGAATGTATCCCCTGCAGATAAGGGAGGACTACTGTACATTTCAGAGATTTGGGGAGATTTCTAAATCTGAGAGAGCTAAGTTAGAATGATGGCGAATCACGTGAGGTATGAAAACAGCTTAGATTCAGACTTTGGCTTTGACGTTATTAGCTACATGTTCTTACTTATCCTTTTTGTGCATGGTCCTCTCATTGGCAAAATGTGCCTGTTAATATTTGCCTCAGAGAGTCATTTTGTAAATTAAATCAGGAATTAGATGAACTACATATGGAATTAAATCAGAAGTTATATAAAGCACAGAAGCTGGCACGGAAGGCTTTAGACTGCTATCCGTTACCTCCATTTCTGTTCTCATCTGTGCCTCCATACTCCTTTCATATTCCATACAACTCTGAAGTTTGATTCATGTACTTGCCTCATCATGCTGTGTAATTATTTTCAAAATACTCACGCAGTGTAGACGGGGCAGACTAGGCAAAGTAAATACCCCAAAATCTAAGCTGTTGATCAGTTTCATGGACTACAAGTGCAAGAATCCCATTTATTGGGGCCATAGCTATCTAGCCATGGCAAAGATCAGAAAACACACAGCCTATGGATAGAAGAACACGAATTCAAATTGGAACAAGGAAAAAAGTATTCAAAATAAAAATGAGTATTTAAATGAAGACAGAATATTGTCAGGTTCTCTGAAGAAATCTATTGAGCACTGCCTAACAAGAAATGGCTCAGACATTTTTACACACAATTATTTATCAATTTGCTATAGAAATATTGCATAACTCCTCCAACAGTAATTTAAGATGAGAATGGAATATTCTTACATTTTTACTTTCAAGGGTTTTGTATTTTTTATGCCACAAAATACCTGGTGGTATGACAAAGCCCATAGAACTACATCTTCAAATAACTTAACTAAATATATAAAAGATGTAGTATGATAAAATCAATTACCTTCAAGTACAATTATTAAATTTAACCCTAAAGAACTGTATTTGTGATATAATATTACATACGCATCCTGCATGTGTTAAAAAAAAACAAAATCTAGTGGCACACATAATCCCCAAGAACTACTTGAAGAATTAATGTGCATAAATGATATTTAGAAATATCTGCAACTGGACCTGTTTCTTATATCATATACAAATATTAACTCAAGATGAATTAAAGACTTAAATGTAAAACCCAAAACTATAAAAACCCTGGAAGATAACATAGGAAATACCATTCTAGACCTAGGACTTGGTAAAAATTTCATGAAAAAGATGCCAAAAGCAATCACAATACAAAAATTGGCATATGGGACCTATTTAAACTAAAGAGCTTCTGCACAGAAAAAGAAACTATCAAGAGAGCAAAAGATGACCTACAGAGCAGTAGAAAGTATTTACAAACTATGCATCCAACAAAGGTCTGATGTCAAGAACCTATAAGGAAGTTAAATAAGTTTACAAGCAAAAAACAGACAATGCCATTAAAAACTGGGTCAAGGCCATGAACAGACACTATTCAAAAGAAGACATATATGAGGTCAACAAGCATATTAAAAAATGTTCAGTATCACTAAGAGAAATGCAAATCAAAATCACAATGAGATACCATCTCATGCCAGTCAGAATGGCAATTATTAAAAAGTCAAAAAATAACATATGCTGACAATGTTACAGAGAAAAGGGAGCGCTTATACACTGCTGGTGGAAATGTAAATGAGTTCCACCATGGTGGAAAGCAATATGATGATTCCTCAAAGAGCTAAAAACAGAACTACCATTCAATCCAGCAATCCTATTACTCAATATATATCCAAAAGAATATATATTGTTCTATCATAAAGACATATGCACCCATCTTTATTGCAGCATATTCACAATAGCAAAGACATAGAATTGACCTAAATGCCCATCAACTGCAGACTAAAGAAAATATGTACATGGAATACCACACAGCCATTAAAAAAAACAAAACCATGTCCTTTGAGGCAACATGGATGGAGCTGGAGACCATTATCTTAAGCAAACTAACACCGGCACAGAAAAACCAAATACCGCATGTTGTCAACTTTTAAGTGGGAGCTAAATGATGAGAACATATGGACATAGAGGGAAACAACAGACATCAGGGCCTTCTTGAGGGTGGTGGGTGAGACGAGGGAGAGGATCCAAAAACTACCTATCTGGTACTACGCTTACTGCCTGGGTGACAAAATAGTTTGTACACCAAGCCCCCATGACATGCAGTTTACCTACATAAAAAATTTGCACATGCACCTTTGAACCTAAAAGATTTTTGTTAAAACAAGAAATACCTGCAACCACTGGAATATTCTATGAAAATATTTATTATTTTGATTGGTAACAAAGTCACAGGTAGTGCTGTGAATGTTGTGGGGCTGTTTACCCATATTCATAATGAAAGACAGTGATAACTTTTAGAAGAGGTTGATTAAAATAGCATTTTTTTTCTTTTTTTTTGGGTCATTTTGAGTCCATGGATCCCAGGTAGAGAAGCCTTGCTTTGGATAAATTACACCAGAGGGAAGGAGGAACATTTCTTTGCCATATGCTTCTCCACTGTAACGTTCTCCAGCCTCAATCTTCTCATTCTCATTAATATCCTTCATGATTTCTCACAATTTCCTCTGGGCTTTCACAACAACCAAAAAAGCCAAAACCAGCATCTTACCCACAGAAGTCCTAAGGAAGTAGAGGTCTTGGCAGTGGCTACCATTCCATCTTCTGGAATCCGTATTTAATCTGTCTCCAGTGCTTTGCCTACTGTGGACAAATGGTGTCTGGTCCACCATATCTCCCTGAAGTCTTTGTTCTCTGTGGCTACCGCTGCTACTTAGCATTTTCTCTGCATTTGAGAAGAGAACTGTGAGGAACAAGATGCTTATATGCCTTGTTATTCTGTGGGAATCTCAGCAGTCATATGTCTGGGAGACTCCATCCCAAGAGGTAAGGTTGGATGATCTGTCTCCAACGCAGCAAGTGTGAGGATTCTCATGTTGGCTCTCCAGGAACCAGCTCTCTCCTTCTGATGCTGCAGACTCCCTCCCACTGTAATGGACTATGGCCCTGGCTTTTGTGTTTGCTTAAGTACCTTTCTCTTAAACAGACAACTCTGAGGGCAGACCACATGTGGCCACAGAGCACAGCTGTGGTATCTGTAAAGGTACCTTCTGCTGGTTGACCTCCTCGCAGAACTGTATTGCTTTGCTCCATGACTCTAGGACTCACTTTCTCCTAACCCCCACCCAAGCATGCAGAGTCCCAACTGCAGGGAGCTTGTGGTCCCAACCAGAGGCTTCATGCATGCCCAAGACTTCCCCTTTATCCACCCGAAACTTACACACAACCTGCTGTTCAATTTTCTCAGGGCTCTGATTTCAACTTGCCAAAGTGAAACCTGATGACATGATACAAGATGAGGTGTGAGGTGATGACAGATGGTCAGGCATTGGGTAATTTCCCTTCCCACACTAGATTGGTGGAGAAAATAATCCATTTTGGTTGTTTTACTTAAAGACACACCAGTGGTAACATTCAACGGGAGACCAGCAGGGATGGGGGAAAAAGAAAAGAATATGCATGGCCTGTAATTAAAGATAATCATGTAATTTATCATCCAAACCAGAACAACTTCGAGAGTGAAAAGTGGCTCTACTAATTTTCCAAGACAATAACCATAAACCAGGGTTTATGACGACCTTATCTTACCTTTGGAAGGTGCTGAATACGCAAATTTCTGTGTGTTCATGAGTTTTTCTGGGAAAGGTTAGTATTTTTATCATACGCAGAGAAGTCTAAAACACATAAAGCCTGGTAGCCAGTAATGTATATACGTTTAGAGTCAGGTGGTATAGTGGAGTCAGAAGAGGGATTAAATCTTCACTCTAGAACTTAAAAGTATGTAACCTCAAGCAAGTGAGTTGCCTCTTCAGGCTACTGTTTACTCATTTAAGAAAATGAGAATAATACCTGCTTTACAGATATATATATAAAAGGTCTCTATGTTTCATTGATGTTCAAATGTATACGTAATGTATAAATATTGTTTTCCCCTTTGTTCACTTCCCTCTAATACTTTTCCCTCTGATTTTTGTGCATTGTTACAACAATTATACGTAATTATATCTAACATATAATTTATATATTATTTAATTATAATTTATAATTATAATTTATAATATTGTGTAATTTAATTACATATAATTGTTACATAATTATATATACAATTAAATTACATAAAGGAGATGTATTCATAGTTTTACTATCCTAACACATTCTTGCCCATCTTCCTACTTTCTATTTTTAATGTCCTAATCATTCTGGTATAATTTTTCCTTCTGCATTTATTCCCCACTCGAGATAGAAACCATCCATTTTTCTTTATTTTCATAGCACTCACAAGAGTCTACGGTGTTGATGTACCATGATGTATCTTGTTTACACAATATATTTCAATGTAACAATTTAATTAAAAGTAGACATCTTTATCCTTTTCTCTTTCGAATAATTCCCTTAGACTCATATCCCAATATGAAATTAGAGTTTTCAAAGGATATGAACATGATTACTATTCCTGATGTGTAGAACTGAATTGCCTTCATAGAGCAGCTGGGTTAATTTTCACTGCCCTAGCTTTTTATGAGTATAATTTAACTCTAGTCGTTAACTAGTCCCTTGACTTGCTTTAACTTGCATTTCTTTTTTTTTTTTTTTTTTTCCAAGACAGAATTTCACTCTGTTGCCCAGACTAGAGTGCAGTGGCAGCATGTGGCTCACTGCAACCTCCACCTCCGAGGTTCAAGCCATTCTCCTGACTTGGCCTGCCAACTAGCTGGGATTACAGGTGCTTGCCACCATGCCTGGCTAATTTTTCCATTTTTCGGTAGAGACGGGGTTTCACCATGTTGGCCAGACTGGTCTCAAACTCCTGGCCTCAAATAATCTTCCTGCTCTAGCCTCCCCAAGTGCTGGGATTACAGATGTGATGCACCACGCCTGGCCTAACTTCTATCTCTTATTATTACCAGCAAAGTTGAATATGAATAGCTTTTAACATATACAATGTTAACTTTCCTTTATTCAGTTTATTTTGTCCTTTTCCCATTATCTATTGATCCTGATGTTTTTATGAGTTCTTACAGCTATTAGTCGTAAGTCTTTTTATTTCTTTTCCTTTTCTTCTTTGTATTCCTAATTATAAAAAATTGTTGATTTTAAAAACAAATGTTTATATTAAAAATAATTTAAGGCTGGGAGCAGTGGCTCAAGCCTACAAACCCAGCACTTTGGAGGCCAAGGCAGGTGGATCACCTGAGGTCAGGAGTTCAAGATCAGCCTGGTCAACATGATGAAACCCCATCTCTACTAAAAATACAAAAAAATAAGCTGGGTGTGGTGACAGCTATTCAGAAGGCTGAAATGGGAGAATCACCTGAACCAAGGAGGCAGAGGTTGCAGTGAGCTGAGATCGCCACACGACTGCATTCCAAGCTGGGCAACAGAGCGAAACTCCATCTCAAAAAAAATAGATAATAATTTAAAATAGAAAACAGTCTACTACCCATCGCTACTTAAGTTTTAACATCTTTTTGCCTTTTTTTTTTTTTTTTTGACATGGAGTCTTGCTCTGTTGCCCAGGCTGGAGTGCAGTGATGCAATCTCCGCTTAACTGCAACTTCTGCCCCTCAGGTTCAAGCGATTCTTCTGCCTCAGCCTCCCGAGTAGCTGGGACTACAGGCGTGCACCATCTCCTTGTGTGGCTAATTTTTCTATTTTTTAGTAGAGATAGGGTTTCACCATACTGGCCAGGCTGGTTTCAAACACCTGGCCTCATGATCCACCCACCTTGGCCTCCCAAAGTGCTGGTAGTACAGGCATGAGCCACTGTGCCTGGCCGCCTTCTTTCTTTTTTAAAGTTGATACATGTTTTCAACAATATTTTTATTTCATTGCAAAACTAATATATATGTCGCACACGATTCCACCATATTAATGTACCTTGTCTGTTCCTTTTCTTCTGTCTCCAGATTTTGGGTTGATCCTATTTTTTTTACTATTAGAAGTAATATCATTCAGACAATTTTGGATGTCCATTCTTTTCTTCCTATTTGCACAGGATAGAGTCTTAGAATGGGGAGTATGTGTCAGAGAAAACAAACATTTTAAGATTCTTGGTCTATGTTGCCACTTTGCTTTCCAAAAAATAAAAATCAACCTAAGGTGCCATCAGTGTTTATCTGGCTATCACAATACTTTCCCCTTCAGGTATATATATTTGTGATCTTGCCAACTTGGTAAATAAACAATGGTACCTCATTGTTTGTATTTCTTGCATTACTAGGAAGGCTAAAATATTTTCATGATGTGTGTGTGTGTGTGTGTGTGTGTGTGTTAGATGGAGTTTCACTCTTGTTCCCAGTCTGGAGTGAATGGCATGATCTTGGCTCACCGCAACCTCTGCCTCTGAGGTTCAAAGGGGTCTCGTGCCTCAGCCTCCCAGGTAGCTGGGATTACAAGCCTGCGCCGCAGTGCCTGGCTCATTTTATATATTTAGTAGAGACAGGGTTTCTCCATGTTGGTCAGGCCGGTCTTGAACTCCTGACCTCAGGTGATCCACCCTCCTTGGATTCCCAAAGTGCTGGGATTACAGGCGTGTGCCACTGTGCCCAGCTGATCTGTATATATTTTTAAGAGTTGTTTTTCATGTCTTTTGATCTGTTTTGTGACTTTGATTTCTTTGAAACTTTGATTTCTTTCTTTTGAAAGCTTTTCATGTATTAAGAATATTAACCCTTTGTCATTTGCTGCGTATGTTTTCTTCCAGTTTGCCTTGTTTTCTTCTACAGTGTTTTGAATTTTTGGGCAATAAATTATTTCTAATTTTTAGATTAGTTTTTTTCTGTCACTTTTGGACTTAAACATCTTCTCCCAACTATGTACCAATAAATTTTTATCTGTTTTTCTTTCTGCTTTTGTTCTCTGGCTTTATTTTCCAATATTTAACTCTTTAATAAGCATTTATTTTTGATTAAAGTGAAAAAATCAGAAATTTAAAATTTTCCAGTAGTTCAGTTTTTATGACACCACTTACTGAATACTTTCTCCACTGACTTGTCATATTGTCTTCAGAATCAATAAACTCCTAAACATTTTAATACCTATTTATTCTGTTCCATTAGTCTTATTCTTAGACCAGAATTATACTATTTAAAAATCCACTTTAACACCAAGTAAGGCAAATACTCTTCATTCTTATTTTTACCAAGCATTTGTGTTGTTGTTTTTTTAACTCATTTATCCAAATTTGAAATTAGTTTCTTAGGATTTCACTTCTTATCCCCTTCTCTCCAATCCTCCTGGGATATTGTTCGTATCTTCATTGTATCTATAAACATACTATATCCCTCCATTTAATTAAGACTTTCCAAAAAGTTCCCTAATAAAATGGAATTTACTTTGCACAAGAATCACACTTTTCTTGCAAAAACGATTCTTGGGTATATGTTTGTTACTAGCACAAATGAGATTTTTTTTTTTGCTTGTTTTATTTTCTAACTGCTTGTTTTGATAGGAAAGTCATTTTTTTTATATACTTGCCTTAGATACAACCAATTTATTGAGCTTTCTTATCAATTATAAAGCAATTGTTACCAAACTTGTCTATACATTAGACTCACTTAGGGATCTTTAAAAATTCCAAATCCCGGGATACCAGAAAGATGGTCACATATCAACAGCTTTGGTGTGCAACTTCCGGCGAGATCAACACACAAGATGGGTAATTTCTACATTTCCAACTGAGGAAACTGGTTCATCTTATTGGGACTGGTTGGACAGGGAGTGCAGCCTAGGAGGGTGAGCCGAAACAGGGTGGGCCATCACCTCACCGGGGAAGTGCAAAAGGCTGTGGAACTACCCCTCCTAGCCAAGGGCAGCCATTAGGGACTGTTCCCCGCACTCCGGCCCAGATGCTGCACTTTTCCCAGTCTTCACAACCTACAGACCTGGAGATTCCCTCATGTACCTCACAAGCACCACGGCCCTGGGTTTCCAGGGCAAAACTGGGTGGCTGTTTGGGCAGAAACTGAGCTAGTCAGAGCAGTTTTTTTTTCTTCAAACCCCAGTGGTGCCAGGAACTCCAGCAAGACAGAACTGTTCACTACCCTGGAAAGGGTGCTGAAGCCAGGGAGCCAAGTGGCCTGGCTCAGCGGGTCCCACCCCCAAGGAGACCAGCATGCTAAGATCCACTGGCTTGAAATTCTCACAGCCAGCACAGCAGTCTGAGCTCAACCTGGGATGTTTGAGCTCAGTGTGGGTAGATGCATCCACCACTGCTGAGACTCCAGTAGGTGGTTTCAACCTCACAGTGTAAGCAAAGCCGCCCAGAAGTTCAAACTGGGCATAGGCCAACACAGCTCAGCAGCTGCAGGCAGACTGTCTCACTCGACAGCCTCGCTTGGCAGGGCATTTCTGAAAAAAGGCAGCAGCCCATCAGGGTCTTCTAAATAAAGCCCCCACCTTCCTAGGACAGAGCACTTGGGAAAAGTGGCACTTGCGGGTCCAGCTTTAGCAGACCTAACTGTCCCTGCCTGGCAGCTCTGAAGAGAAAAGTGAATCTCCCAACACAGTGTTTGTGCTCTGATGAGGGACAGACTGTCTTCTCAAGAGGCTCTGTGATCCCCGTGAATCCTAACTGGGAGACACCTCCCAGTAGGGGCTGACAGACACCCTCATACAAAAAAGCTCTGGCTGGCATTTGGCAGGGACCCTTCAGGGACAAAGCTACCAGAGGAAGGACAGGCAGCAATCTTTGCTGTTCAAGTTAATTTTATTTCACCAAAACTTAGAAAGCTGCTAGTCTTCCAACCATCACATATTCTTTATTTCCAACTTTTAAATTTTAAATCTGACTCTTTAATCAAATTGTAAGATGAATATTTAGATTATAAACCAGTTCTGATTATGTGACTTACATGGCGGTACTGATCAGTTATGCTGTTAGCCTACAGGATCACATGATCACTGATCTTGTAGACAATTTCCTCAGGTTGTGTCACATGCAGGTTGAAAAATCCTCAGATGTGTGCAGTACCCCCAGATTCTCACTAATCTCTCTGTGGTGCTCCCCACCAACCCCTCCTGCCTGACCACTGCTGATATTGTGGGCATAGTAAGGGCTGTGGCTGCTGTCTCTGGTGGCTTGGTTAGTGTCTGGTGACCCAATAATCCTCAGCTTCTAGACCAGTGGTGTGTCATCTTTTGGCTTCCCTGGGCCACATTGGCAGAAAATTGTCTTGGGCCACACATAAAATACACTGTATCATGTGCTTCATCTAGCTCAGCTGCAGGTCACCAGGCTCCTCCCCGTGACAGGTCTGTCTCAGGATTGCTGTTCCCAATTCCACTCCCTCCCTTCCAGCTCCTTCTCTGAGGAGGCAGCAGAGTTTTTGAGGTTTCCGAGGGTCTCCCAGCAGCCTGGGAGAGAGATCCCTCCCATCTCTGATGCATCTCTAATCATCTCATGCCAGTTAGAATGGCGATCATTAAAAAATCTGGAGATAACAGATGCTGGAGAGGATGTGGAGAAATAGGAACCCTTTTACACTGTTGGTGGGAGTGTAAATTAGTTCAACCATTGTGGAAGAGAGTGTGGTGATTCCTCAAGGACCTAAAAATAGAGATTCCATTTGACCCAGCAATCCCATTACTGGATATATACCCAAAAGACTATAAATTGTTCTATTATAAAGACACATGCACATGTATGTTCATTGAAGCACTGTTTACAATAGCAAAGACATGGAACCAACCCAAATGCCCATCAGTGATACACTGGACAAAGAAAATATTGCACATGTACACCATGAAATACTATGGAGCCACAGAAAATGATGAGTTCGTGTCCTTTGTAGGGACATGGATGAATCTGGAAACCATCATTCTCAGCAAACTGACAGAAGAACAGAAAACCCAACACCACATGTTCTCATAGGCCAGTGCTGAACAGTGAGAACACATGGGCACAGGGAGGGGAACATCCACACATGGGTATGTTGTGGGGAGGGGGATCAAGGGAGGGAAAGCGGGGGTGGGGCAGGGAGGCTGGGGAGGGATAACACTGGGAGAAATGGCTGATATAGGTGACAAGGGATGATGGATGGAGACAGCAAACCACCATGGCATGTGTGTACCTATGCAACAATCCAGCAATCCTCCAAGATCTGCACATGTCCCCCAGGACTTAAAGTACAATTTTAATAAATAAATAAGGAATCATCAGTATCCCTTATGCTACCCAATGCCTCTCTTGTACCAGGCTTTAAAAAGCAAGGAGACAAGTAGGAGCACATGTCCCTCATGTTACATGCTTTGAAGCGATCTTTCCTCTTCTTTCCCACTCCTTCCTTCCACACCCTTGCACTGGTAACCACAACCTTTTCCTCTGTCATCTTCTTCCTCCACTGAAGAGTATCTACTCCTTGGCCAACACGTCGATCTGGGAGATCTCTGGTAAAGTCATTCAGGTGGGGTTTCCATTTTGAGGGGAAAAAAAGAATTTGAAACTTCTATCTAGGTGTAGAAGTCAAATAACTGCCGCCTTCTGGTTTGGGAAATAGAGGGCTACCAGGGGAATAAGACTCGAAAGGGAAATAAAATTTGTTAATTTACTCTTTCCAAAAATATTTGCTCTACATCTAATAGCATTTTAACTGAGTCTTTGGAATAGCTACTCTTCACCTTCCTAGGGAAACAGGTTTCTAGTCTCATTTCAACTGTTTTGAATTTTAAATGGTGTTTAATCAATTAAGGAGCATGTTTTAAAATTAGCATGCTATATTATACACTTTCCATGTGTAACCTTCTTATATTCCTGGGATAACTCAACTAGATTGTGATATATTCATCTCTAAATGTATTAGTTAATTCTATCTGCTCTTTTGTTAATTCAAGAGAGGCTGTCTTTAATTTTCTTTGTTCTTAAGGGTTTTAAATTTCCTATTTTCTTCACTAGCTTTACCAGGTTTGGAATGAGGCCATAGAAATTAGGAAGCTCCCTGTATGTCCTTTCTCTGGAAGGTTTTATGCAACACAGGAATTATCCTATTGCTTAAATGTCTAAAAGAAATGTCTAGAAGTATCACTTCTAGACATTCCTTCTAGAAAGTCTTTTATTGCTTAAAAATCTAGCAGTGAATCCCTGGTCTGGGTTCCTTTCAAGGAAGGTCCTTTGACATCCTCTATTACTCCACAGTTATTAATTTTTTCACAGGATTTCTGCTTTTGGTTAGTACCTTGTTTTAAAAAATCATTTAAGTGAAGTATTTACACTTAGTAATATACTATTCATTCATAGGATTGTTCTACATTCTTTAGGTGAATTGTTCCTTGTTTAATTTTGTGTTTTCTTTTGAGGTTTCCTAAAGTTTCTTTTTGCTAGAGTTCGCAAATAAGTAAATCTGGTATTTGCTTATTAACTACTGTTTTTCTGTTTATCTAGTTCATTTTCACATTTAGCTTGTTTCTTTTCTTAGTTGAATGCATCCTCTCATGTCTTCAATATCATTTTTCTATTTCCCTCAAAGGAATAAAATGGCAGAGTTTCACCTGTGGCTAACCAGATTAGATTCCAAGACTTGAATTGAAATTGAAAAATAGGGGACTTCAATTTCATTTCCAGTATGCTTTGGGGAGCATGCCAGAGAAGGGGAAGTGGGGGACAGCAGGCTGATGCATGCTCAGAGAGTGGCTGCAAGCAGCTCAGAGACACGCAGAGGGAGTGGTGAGCAGCAGCGGTACTGCTATTCAGTTAATTAATTCTTCAGCTGACATATCTTTTAATGAAGACTTTGGAACTCAAATTCAATAAACCAAGCATGAGTCTATTATATTCTATACTCATAAAAAATGTTTTACAAATCTCAATCTGAAGCTTACTTGTACGATTTCAATTTTAATTCTATCATAAGATACACATATACAGAACGGTAAGATGGAAATGGGAACTCAAGACAACACAGTGTAGTAAAAAGAGGTGGGAACTTAGATCCAAAAAAGGCAGTTCTGTCACTGCCTAGCTGTGATCTCAGGCGGCTTCCCTCCAAGTTATGGATTTGTTTCCTACTTAGGAAGGAAGATCAGACCTAGACGATTCCTGGTGACTCTTGCAGCTCAAAAGTCATGTGACTGCAGGAGTTCCCTTGCTCTCCTGATCTCATTCTGTCTCTAAGCTGGTCAGACCCACAGGACCGTGGAAGGCAGGTAGCCCTCTCACTAGCTGGTCATACTCTTCTAATGTGGTCATCTTGTATGTGTCTTTTCAGTCAATCTACCATATAAGCATCTTGTGGGTTTAAACGGTATCATGGTCGTAATTGTATCTTCTACTCCGTTTGGTATTATGAGATGGTAAGTAAATGGCAATCAATGAAGAGATTAATAAATTCTATTTAGGATAGAGCTGTAAGATGATTGCATCAGTGTATCTAAATTTCAGCAAGATTGGTAAAAGGTTGCTTGATAAGTATGTGGACTAATGGAGAAAAAAATCAATGGGATTCAAGGGTGATTAGGAGAATTCATAAAGGGTTGAATGTCTATAGTAAATGGACAGAAAACCTGGGAGTTTTGTTTCTGTTATTGTTTTAGGCCAATATCTAGCATGAAAATACAAAAAAATTAAGTCTGTAGATTACACAAAATGGGAGCAGCAAACAAATATGAAAGATAGTAGACACAGGTTCTTAACAGACCTTGAGAGGCCCTAAGAAGGGGCATATTTAAAATGAATTTTACCAGGGTGAAGTGTGAAGTTCTATAGTTGAATTTAAAAAAAAAAAAAAACTGTTGCCCAAGGTCAGGATGCAGGAACCATTGCTTAGTATTGGCACATGTGAAATAGATAGGGGTTTTATTAACAGAGGAAAACTCAAATTTAATTGTGTTATATATAGTACTATCAAGCCACACCTATAGTGTTATGTTTCATTTTGTGTGCCTTATTTTCACAAAGACATAGGCTGGCAAAAATGCAAAGAAGAAAGCCAGGCATAGTGGCCCATGCCTGTAGTCCCAGCTATTTGGGAGGCTGATGGGAGAACTGCGTGAGCCCAGGACTTCAAGTATGTAGTGCACAATGAGTGTGTTTGTGAATAGCCACTACGTTTCAGCCTAGACAACATAGCAAGATTCTGTCTCAAAAAACGAGAGGGCAGGGAGAGAGAGA
>PVKP010016693.1:0-47640 GCA_004027715.1 Plecturocebus donacophilus
CCCTCTTCCCGGGTTCGCTGCGCCCGCTGTGAAACTCTCCGTCCTCAGCGCTTCCAATTGCTGTTTTCCTTGTGGGGATGGGACCAGCCGAGCCCGTCCGTCCCGTTTACTCCGCACCGGGAAGCGCCGAGCTGGGTGCCGGCAAACCAGCCGCGCCAGCCAAAAGAGTCGCGCCGGCGACCCGCGTGGCTTCTCCGCCGGGAATCTCCCGGTCTGTGGGCAACAAAAACTCGTCGGAAAGTGTGGCGTCCACTCGTTTTCTGCGCTTTCACTGGGAGCTACATTCCTGAGCTGTTGTTAGTCGGCCATCTTGGATCTCTCTCCCCATACATTTAGAATTTTAAAATCTCCTCTTTATAGATACCTTCTTTCTATACCTATTGAAGGTCAATTAATAAATCATTAAAGAATCTTCTGTTATCTTCTTTTAAATAAAAAATAAGCATAATAAATCAACACTTAAGGACAAAAGAAAATAAGCACATTATTTATATTTTATATGATTTCAATCATAATTGCACATTTTTATCCCCCAAAGAAAAATTATGAAGCTGAAAGTATCAGATACAGTAAAAATTCAAGTTTTTTGAAAAAATGTATGTGAATTATAATGACATAATGCTGGAAGAAACCACACTTTACTTTCTGTTTAGAGGGGTTGCCCTGACTTCCATGTATGAATGAACAAGAGAATGAATTACAGTCTTAAAATATTAATGATAACTATGATTAATTTAAGCTACAATAGATTAATTACTAGTATCAGGAGACATGCAGTAACCTCTATTAGAACAAACTCTGACCTTTAAATAAGTGAGAGACTCTTACTACTAATTTAAACTGGAATAAGTACCTAATTAAACATTAGGTTCCTCATTTATAAAGTGAAGGGTTTGTATAAAATCTCTGTGGTACTTAAGAATATAAACCCTTGACTATATTAGAGAATACTCAACTCCATTCAAAAATGACATAGAAGAATATGTCATATCAAATGAAAACTTTATCCTGGCTGAAATTAAACTCTCTGGAATACATTAAACGTATTTGAATACCCTTAACGGAAAAAGTGAGGAAACACTTGAACAGTCTAAATTATCCACTTAAAAAGCAATGAAAGACTTAATATCCAAAAATCATATCATTCAAGTACTATCTGAGGAAAATTATCCAAACAGGTCTTAAAACAATAATAATCTGATAACTACAAAAATACTCATAATTTATAAAGTTAATATTAAAAAATAAGAACAAGATAATCCAAGGTGCTTATGTGAATGTGCTTCCATCTTAGGTAAGGCTTACTAAGGGATATTTGTCAACAGCAGGCAGCTTGGAGATTTTTAAGCTTTAAGTCGTCAAATTCTAAGATGGTTTTACTGCCAAACTGCCCTCTTTAGCTCTTGAGTATTCCTTACAATGGGAAAGGAATGCTCAGCAACCATAATCTTGCTCCCACTCCTATCAGTAACTTGTACAGTGATACTTGATCACTTTCTTCTCTAATCCCAATAATCATAATACTTCAGAGAAATTAAGCTCAGCTTCTCATTAGAAAAAAATGTTCAGAATAACTGACTTACAATCATAATAATGATCTCACCTATTAATACTAAAAATTCTTTAAATTTTTAGTGAAGATGATATAGGGAGATGAATGCTTGAAAAGAAAATGGGAGCAGAAGGATAGCATCTAGGCTGCCATCCCACCTTAGTAAATTGTTCATTCAGTACTCATTCAATATGTATTTACCAAGGGTCTTCTATGTGCCAGGTATTTAGCTAGGAACCAGGAAAATAAAAATGAGCAGAAAACAGTTCCTATTTTTAAAAACTGACAGTCAAGTGTAGAAATTGGGGGGAGGGGATCAACAGAGGGTACTGTTTTTAAAATATGTCAATGAATATACAGTCAATACAAAAACATCTAGAGAACTCAATGAAAACCACACACAGCTAAAATTTTGTGAAACATGTCTAAATATTGTGGAGTTATATGAAGAACATATATACACATACATAAAAATAATAGCTCCCCTCTTTTTGAAACAGGGTCTTGCTCTGTCACCCAGGTTGGAGTGCAAGTGGTGCAATCATGGCTAACTGAAGCCTCAACCGCACAGGCTCAAGCACTCCTTCCTCCTGCCTCACCCTCCCAAGTAGCTGGGATCACAGGTGTGTACCACCCTGCCAGGTTCTGTGTGTGTGTGTGTGTGTGTGTGTGTGTGTGTGCGCGCGCGCGCACGCATACATGTGCGTTTCTTTTAGAGATGGGAGTCTCACTTTGTTGCCCAGGCTGGTCTGGAACTTCTAGCCTCGAGTGATCCTCTCGTCTCGGGGTTCTCCCAAAGTGCCAGGATTACAGGTATGAGCTGCCATGCCTGGCAGCCCAAGTTGCCATTTTTTTTAGTACTTTTTCTGCTAGGCAGAAGACCTTGCTTATCAGTTCATTTAATCCTCATAACAATCTTATGAGGCAGCTACTACTTGTACTTTTATCCCAGATTTACAGAGGATAAACTGAGCTAGGTAGTCAAGCGATTTGTTCACAGCCACACTCCAATGAGCGACTAAGCACAAACTCAGGTTGTTTGATGCTAGAACTTACGCTACTTGTGACCAACCAAACAGCTATGCTACCTCACACAGACCCTCACTGCAGAATTACAGAGGAGAGGATACTATTTGTGCAATTAAAGATCTCTCAGTCAAGGAAAGAACACGAGAATGTAAGGGACTAGGAGACACCAATCACTATGGGAAGGAGGGAATATCCCTGCCATGCAGGAAAACAGCACCCAGCCTAGATAAAGATAGACGAAGATTTCCTCCGTCACTGTTTAGATATTGTGAGACATTCTGAGTATGAATTTGAAGCTAGTAGCAAACTACTGAAAGATTAAATACAAAGTGACATAAACATTCTTTTTTAAAAAAAAAATTACTCTGATAGCAATATGGAACTAGCTAAAGAAGAATTTAGCTGGAAGCAAGGGAAGAAAGAGATGTCTACACCTGATTAGATTATCTCCTAATAGCTATGATGATGATGACAATGATGATAACGGTGATAACAGAAGCCCCAATTTTAACATGAGGGATATGGACCACATTTCCCAGGATAAGTTTTGGCCTAAGGAAAGGTGGTTGATCTGGGTCTTTAAAGGGAAGGGGTTCCAGGCGTGGTGGCTGACACCTGTGATCCCAGCACTTTGGGAAGCCAAGGCTGGCAGATGATTTGAGGTCAGGAACTTGACACCAGCCTGGCCAACATAGTGAAACCCCATCTCTACTGAAAATATAATACAAAAATTAGCTGAGTATAGTGGCATATGCCTTTAATCCCAGCTACTCGGAAGGCTGAGACAAGAGAACTGCTTGAACCTGGGAGGCTGAGGCTGCAGTGAGCCGAGATCGTGCTACTGCACTCCAGCCTGGGTGACAATGAGACTCCATCTCAAAAATAAATAAAATAAAATAAAGGGAAGGGAGCTATCTCTTCCTCCCTACTTCCTCCATCCTCCTACTTGGAATATAGATGGGATGGAGATGCAATGCTAAATACAAAGCTAGAAGCAGCCTGGTCCAGATGGCTACACAAACCCCAAACTATCTAGACCCAGACTTTAACTTTTAAAGAAGTTTCTATATTAAGACACTTAAGTCCCTATTTACGGGTAGCCAAACCTCTATCCTAATAGAGTGCACTTTATTGTAATCTGAGTAAGAACTGATAAGGGCCTCAACTATGGCAGTGACTATGAAAACAGAGAGAAAAAAATGAGAAAAATCTGAGGAAAAAAGAACACTTTGAAGTGAAGGTGAGAGAGAACAGAAATAGTGTGGCAAGTTTCTAACTTGAGTGAATGGGAAAGGGGAAGAGGTTTGAATGAGCCAAATATGAATGAACATGCTGAATTTTCTTTCTTTTTTTGAGACAGGGTCTCACTCTGTCACACAGGCTGAAATGCAGCGGTGTGATCATGGCTCACTGTAGCCTCGAACTCCCAGGCTCAAGCAATCCTCCTGCCTCAGCCACCCGAGTAGCTGGGACTACAGGTGCTCACCACCACACCAGGCTAATTTATTTTTTTTCTAGTGATGGGGTCTCCCTATGTTGTCCAGGCTGAGGTTGAACTCAGAGCCTCAAGCAATCCTCCTACTTCAGCCTCCCTACTCAAGCAATCCTCCTACTCGCAGAGCCTCAAGCAATCCTCCTGCTTGCAGCTTGTGCTGGGATTACAGGCGTGAGCCACTGTGTCCAGCCTGAATTTTCCATTCTTATGACATACGTAGGTAAATTTTTTTTCTGTAGGTAGTTCCACCTCCTACTCCCTACCTACATATCCTTGCTAGTTCCTCCTGATGCCTCACAGCTGTCCAAAACCACCTGATTGTTACAAATTAAGCAGATTTAATAATAGTAATATGAATGTGACCTTTGGGTTTTTTTTAGACAGGGTCTTGTTGTCCAGGCTGCAATGCAGTGGCATAATCTCACAACCTCTGCCTCCTGGGCTCGAACCATCCTCCTACCCCAGCCTCCTGAATAGCTGAGACCAGTGGTGCACACCACCACACCTGACTAATTTTTGTGTATTTTTGTAGAGATGGAGTTTCACCATGTTGCCTAGGCTGGTCTCGAACTCCTGAGCTAAAGTGATCTGCCCATCTTGGCCTCCCAAAGTGTTGGGATTACAGGCATCACCACAACAAGCTGACGTGAGCCTTTTAAAAGAAGAATTTTTCATTTAACTGCTAATGAAGTTGATTAAACCTAGCAAAATTGGATAAATTCCTTAAGAACAAAGCCAATATACCCATCACTCAATAGATGATTGACTGAATGGCTAATAGGAAGTCATTTGGCACTCCACTTATGAAAGGCTGCTAACTCTTTCTTAAAGGAAAAAGTCTTTTCATAAATGCTCTACTTCTATTTAATCTAATCTGCAAGAGGGCACATTCAGTATCTGACTTGCTTTATTTTTGTGGCATCATGCCATGCACATTATGGTCAATAAACATTTCTCAAATAAACAAATAACTAAGTAATATTTGGGGATTCCCCCAATGTCAACAAAGGCTTTGTGCATAGTATTAAGAGCATGAGTCCTGAACTGAGAAAAAGAAAAAAAGACTTAGTTACCAATACCACCAGTACCAGCTGTATAACCTTCAACAAATTACTTAATGTCTCCAAATCACAGTAACTTCACCTATCTTATTAGCTTGTTGTGAGAAATTAACACAATTAGATAAATTCTGGAATATAGTAGGAATTATGTGTTCCATCATTCACACGATTAAAAAAAGGCCAAAGACTGTCACCATATAATCCTCTCCTAATTCATACTGTGATAACTTTACCAGGTGCTATACTCTTAGAATTATCTTTATTCTTCTACAACCAAATTCTTCAACCACACAATCTGAACAGTAGCAATAAAAGGGAGTTTAAGATGGGGGAGAGAGAAGGGAGTAATACAGGTTTTTGGTAATATAGTTAATTTATGTTTTCAAAAATCTTCAGTGTTTCACTATCCTAAATGAATATTTATTCTGTTGTCTTTCATTTCTTTCCTCCTGTTAAAAAATGAGTTTAATTAACTCCAATCTCGTGGATTTGGGTTTACTCAGGCTAAGATTATTTGGTAAAACATTTGTCTCAAAAGAAAAACAAGTAACATTCTTTTCAAATTCCCCAGAAGACTGCGTAGGACAATTATATGAAGCATTTATAAAATTCACTCCAGTCCCAACTGCTACTTTTCCATTGCAAAATAATTTTCATACTATTATTGTCAAGTTTGTTCTGACACTTGATTTCTCTATGTGAATGTTATTAGAATTAACTTAAGCTAGGAAAACAAAAAACATATTTATATCTACAAGCAGATGTCATTAACTATACACAATTTTTTTTACCACTTAAAAACTTGCCCCCAAACTAGTTTTCTTTAAACAAGAATCTTCCAAGTTCTTAAATCTATATTTTAAATTAAGGATAGAATGTTTGCTTCTAGAAAACAAATAGAGAGATATCAAGTTCCCAAACAATGTGTTTTCTTCAAATCATGGTGCTAGTGAACCTTGTAAGTTATTAATACAGTATACAAAAAGCTACAATGGATCAAGGAAAAAGATGACATTTATAGAATGTTTCCATCAGTGGAAAACAGGCCTTTCCAGAAACAGTATGAATTCTTTCTCCTAACTTAGTCCGTTAGAAAGTTGCTGAAAGCCCTTCAACTGTCTACTCAATAAACAATCAGTAAATAATTGTTTACCTCCCAGTATATAAAGCATTCTATTAAAATAGTAGTATCTCTTTGAAAGGACTTTTTTTTTCCAGTTTCAAAAGTTTCTCTACTGATAGCATACTGGGATATATTTGAACCATGCTCTCAAAGAACTCTTTTTCAGTCTAGAAAAATTAGACAAATATAAAAGGAAAGGTCTCGGAATTATCAGAACTCCAATTCCTTGTTTCAGACATTCTTAGGACACAATAAAGACCAAAGACAAGTAGGAAAGTGTTTCAGAGATATAATCTGAAGGTCTGATCTCTCTGAACTAGTCCCTTAGCATCTTCATCTTCATAAAGCTATGTAGTTTCCTCTGTTGTTTCTTAAGCAATACCTCATTAAGTTATTTTTTTCCTAATTAAAATCTTCCTGAAGGAAGTGGGTATACTCCTATACTGCTAATGAGAGTATAAACTGACTCATCTTTCTGAAAGACATTTTAGTCTTTAATATATACCTTAAAACAATTCAAAATGTTCTTGTGGCTTTTAGAAACAGCTGGAACCAGAAGTCTAGATAATGTTTCCAAAGCTATATCTCTCTTTTCATTTTTCGACTACCCTTGCCTCAGCTTGTGTTCAATACTCGGAGACTCTCTAAACACAGTAAAGAAAAACACACACTGGCAGCCTCGACTTAATCACAGTATCTTATCTTAGTCATCCCAGTGGGAAAAGATAGGCTTACCAGTTTGTTCCAAAAGAAAACACCCAAGCTCTCACTGGCCCAGCTTAAGGTAGAGGTAGGGTAACTAGGACTGAAACTCTCCCTGGACCATAGGGAATAGAAGGCATGGTTCCCAAAGGAAGGGATGCTGGGAAGAAAATTCACATACCTCCCCAGACACATACATATCCTTTGACCCAGCAGTTTCATTTCTATGATGAAAATGTAGCACTATTATTGTGTACCAGACACTGTTTTACATGAAATAACCCATTTAATCTTTATAACATCTCTGTGAGATAGATACTACTATTTACTATTATCCAATTTTATGAATGCAAAAACTGAGACAGAAAAATTAAGTAACTTGTCTAAGGCCAGAACTACTAAGAGGCAAAACCAAGAATAAAGCCCAGACTATGTGGTGCCATCCCACACTTTATCTATTTTGGTAGAAATGGGGTCCCACTCTGTCACCCAGGCTAGAGTACAGTAGCTCGCTGGAACCTCAAATTCCTGGTTTGAAATGATCCTCCCACCTCAGCCTCCCAACTTTCTGGGATTACAGGAGTGAGCCACCACACCTAGCTCATCCCACACTTTTAACTTTTCTGCTACTAAACTTTACTGCCTCTCTATTGATCCTGAGAAATTAAAAATTCATGCAAAAATCTGGCTAGAACAATTCATCACAGTACAATTTATAACAGCAAAAATTTGGAAACAACAGAATTGCCTAATCATAAGAAATTCATTGATAAGTTTATTATGTACTTTGTATATTAAAATGATAAAACACTTTGTAGTTAATAAAAATTTATGTTATGTTTTATATATACAAAGTTGGCCCTGGAACAACTAAAGGGTTACATGCACCAACTCCTGTGCAGTCGAAAATCTATATATAACTTTTGACTTCCCAAAAAACTTTATTACTAATATTCTTGGCCTTACAGATAACATAAACAGTAGATTAATGCATATTGTTAATTTTATATGTATTATGTATTGTATTCTACAATAAAGTAGATTAAAGAAAATGTTATTAATAAAATTATAAGAAGAAAACACATTTATTATTCATTAAGTGGAAGTAGATCATCATAAAGGTCTTCATCCTTACTGTCTTCATGTTGAATAGGCTGAGGAGAAGGAAGAGGAAGGGTTGTTCTTGCTGTCTCAGAAAAAACCGTGTATAAGTGGACCCATGCAGTTCAAATCCATGTTGTTGAAGGGTCAACTGTATATAGACTATGGAAAGCTTCTAATAACATGCAGTTGTTTTAAAAACACAGTTTATATAAATGAATAGATGCTACAAACATGTTTTTAAGACGTAAAATTAGTGGTACATATATATGTCTATGAATGCACACAGAAATTTCTGGAAATACAGATGTTAAAATGTCAGCAGTATACCACTTCTTACCCACTGGGGTGGTTACGATTAAAAAGATAGAATTGACTAGGTGCAATGCCTCACACCTGTAATCCCAGAACTTTGGGAAGCCGAAGCAGGTAGATCATGAGGTCAGGAGTTCAAGACCAGTCTGGCCAATATGGTAAAACTCTGTCTTTAAAAAAAAAAAAAAGAATAACAAGGGAGCAGCAATTGCAAAATCAAGGACAGAAATCTTGATTCTTCAGGAGAATGATGAGTAATTCACTATAACTAAGGCTTACTTATTTGCCATTTACCAGCTACTCACACAATTTCCTTAAGTCTTGCAACAATTTCTTCAATCACTTCAAACTTCGTGAGCCACAAGTACAATTTCTTTAAAACTATTCATTAAAAATAAAAAATACCAGGCTAGGCACACTGGCTCATGCCTGTAATCCCAGCACTACCAAAGTGCGAATTCTCGAGTTCAAGACTAGCCTGGGCAACATGGCAAAACCCCATCTCTACTAAAAATATAAAAATTATCCAGGCATGGGGGCATGTGCCTGTAGTCCCAGCTACTTGAGAGGCAGAGGTTGGCTTGAGCCTGGGAAGTGGACGCTGCAGTGGGCTGTGATAGTACCATTGCACTCCAGCATGGACAATAGAGCCAGACTTTGTCTTAAAAAATAATAAATAAATCCCTGGAGTGAGCCTTTATGTAATATGTAAATAGAAGAAAAGACCGTTTTTAGTTTTTGAATGAGATTTTTTGATAACTAATTATTCTGTTTAATTATTAAAAGAAACAGACCCATTATACAAAAGGGAGTTCAATGAAAGTGATAGAACAGCTTTCAGAAATCATTAATTCAACTTAATTGTACAAGTTAAATCAGTCCAGGATCTAGATGTTTTTGAACTTGAACTATTGTTTTTTAAAAAACTGCTTCAACTAACATTCATGCTTACTAAGTAATAAAAATTGTATCATTATTTGTTCAGAATAAAATCAAACAGGAAAGACTGCAATGAATCAATTAAATATGAGCACATACTTCTAGAGAACTTATTTTTCTTTTAAAATAAACAAAATATAAAGCTTATTTAGCTGTGCTTTGATTTGTACATAAATGTCATAACCATGTTTCTAGGTAACATCAAAGTTTTGTCAGTGCTAGGACCATGGGTGGCAAACAGGTACAAAAACAAACATGTGCCTTCCCACACTGCTCTGTGTGTGTATCTCTTTTTCTTGTGCTAAATTATAATGTAGCAGACCAGTTAGTGCTGTAGTTTAGGACCTTGGATAAAAAATTGAGTATCTCCTGAAGCATAGTCCTGGTATCAATCATACAGAAAAGAAACAGACCTTTGGGTGGAAAACTAGAACCAGGAAAATGGACCTCATTAGACAGACCTGCCAGGAATGGATTATCTGTCTGGCCACCATCTAGAGCCTAGACTTAAGGAGACCTGTTGAAAGGCAAGATGACCTTCATCATATGATGGCAGAACACAAACTAGGCAGGACGGAATCCCTTCAGGAGACTGCAGACTGAAAAGGAGGAGACTATATCTTGCAAACCAGACAACTGACTTAAAAGATATTCTCTGGTTTCATTACCTTTTTGGTTTTAACCTTTAGAAAAGTTTTATTTCACTGTTGCAGCTGTCCCTCAGCAAATAAAAGGATGAATGATTTGGTAGCGGGAGTTAGGCCAGAAGGTTAAGAAAAAGTGGCACTCCATGAGGTCACTGGAGAAATAGAAGAACTGGAGCTTTGAGTTCAAGCCATGTGGAGGCAGGTGCTCTTTTCGCTGCCAACCTTGGAGGACTAGGGTTTCAGTCTATTAAGAGAATTTAAGTTTCTGTTCAGGTATCTACAACCAAATTCATTGTGACAAGATCTGAAGAAATATGTACTACATTCAAGAGTCAGCAGGATTCTGTAGTGTTTAAAATTACAGAGTTTTATTTTATTAAGAGTTTCATTTTATTAAGAGAATTAGAAAGTTTTGGCTGGGCGCAGTGACTCATGCCTGTAATCCCAGCACTTTGAGAGGCAGAGGTGGTAGGATCACCTGAGGTCAGGAGTTTAAGATCAGCCTGGCCAACATGGTGAAACCCATCTCTACTAATAACACAAAAATGATTACACCTGTAATCCCAGCTACTCGGGAGGCTGAGGCAGGAGAATCACTTGAACCCAGGAGGTAGAGGTTGCAGTGAGCCAAGATCACGCCACTGCACTCTAGCCAGGGTGACAGAATGAGATTCCTTCTCAAAAAAAAAAAAAAAAAAAAGAATTAGAAAGTTTCTGTTCAGGTACCTAGAAACAAATTCACTGTGACAAGATCTGAAGAGATATGTACTATATTCAAGAGTTGGCAAGTTTTTGTAATGTTTAAAATTTTTAACAAGTATGTATTACTACAATAAGTAAAACAGTTTAGCACAGTCAGGTCAGTGGAAGCAAATGCATATGCAGGAGCATGCAGCAGAATCACCACCATCCTGGTTATGAGTTACAGGTTATGAGTCATGAGTTATGAATCAAAACTGGGTAGAAAAGTAGATGAGCAGAGTTTCTAAATCACATGGACACATGAACTCAACAGCCAGAGAGAAAGGATCAGTCAGAAACTAAGTCTACAAGGAGGTAAAGTCAACATGTGAGTAAAACAAAACACACTGTTAGTAGAGAAAGGAGACCAAGAAAAGAGAGAGAAGGAAAAAAAAAAAAAGAGAGAAGAGCAGACTATCAATCTGAAATCAAAGGCAATTAACCTGGTTCCTTTGAAAACCAGTACTTTTCCCAAGGTGTTGCCCCTATTTGTGCTTGTAGCTATAAAAGCACAATATGGCTTTAAAAGTCTTTAGTGGCAAAACTCTAAATTCTAAGATCAAAAAATATGTGATGCTGTGTTGGAGCATCTTGATGGGTATCACACCCATCTCTCCAGGATTTCCTACTTACACAAGATAAAACTAAAATATTTTAAGTTATTTGTAGGATGTACTGAATATTGTTTTACTTTTCGTATTCTTAGTTTCTAAGGTAAAATACATGTATATCTTATAAAACTAAAATTTACTTACATGACTTTTCATTAACTTATATCCTATGGTATAACATTCTTTCATTAATAATAAAAAAAAAAAAAAGTATTCCAATCCTCCTCATTTCCAAGGCTGCAACAGAATCATAGAACAAAACAAAACAAAAAAAAAAAACAATAGAAGGGGTAAAACAAGAATTGCTTCTTGGGGAACAAGTAATACTTTAACAACTCATTGTTTCAAAACAAATATTTTAACATAAAATTCTATAGGCTCTATCCATTTTTAACCATATGTACCAGTGAGAGTCTACTAGGTGACTTCTTTCTTTCTTTCCTTCTTTTTTTTTTTTTTGAGACAGAGTCTCACTCTGTTGACCAGGCTGCAGTGGCAGTGGTGTGATCTTGGCCCACTGCAACCTTCGCCTCCCAGGTTCAAGCGATTCTCCTGCCTCAGCCTCCCAAGAAGCTGGGATTACTGGAGTGCATCACCACCCCCAGCTAATTTCTGTATTTTTAGTAGAGATGGAGTTTCACCATGTTGGCCAGGCTGGTCTTGAACTCCTGACCTCAGGTGACCCACCCTCCTCGGCCTCCCAAAGTGCCAGGATTACAGGCGTGAGCCACTGTGCCTGGCCAACTTCTTAAGTCAACATTTAAGAGTGAGGAAAAAAATGTAATGTTTCATTGCTGTCTCTAAATTTATGTGGTATTCATAATACTACAGATTACAACATGCTATACAGGTTTCAACATTTGAAAATTCTCTGGAGTTGTAATCACAGTTAAAAGCAAAGCATTAAATTCAAGAAACTTGAAGCAATTTTTTTCTGAGAATGATCTTTTAACAGTGGTTAATACATAGTTTTTTACTTTCTACAAAAAGACTTTACTGATAAGGAGAAAATTTTATTTTACCATAATTAGGAATCTGGACTCCTGTTATGCCAAAAAGAGCAACCATATTTTGCAACAAAAAAATACATTTTTGAAAGCATTTTCATCTTTCTACCAAACTTTCTACTAGCAAAGGTAAAAGCACTTTTAAACCTTCCTGTGTAACAAGTTTTAAATTTTCTTTTATTTATATGTATCAATTTTCTCATGCGTGGCTACCAAATATCAAGAATTTCAACTCTAGAGATGAAGGACAGAAAACCCCAATGTAAAGTAGTTGGCCTAGTAAAACAGTTGGGAAAAAAAAAAAACTGTTTTGGCTGCTCTAATATAATCTTCATTTATTACTTATTAGTTTTCCTCTTCTGGCCCTGATAATCTACTCAGTGTTTATCATTTCAGTGCCTTTGCCATTACTCATCTCCACCTCCCAGTCCCCACAGTGTATTTATAAACAAAGTTTTTATTTAAAGCCAGAAAACTGGGTTCAAGTTCCATTTAATCCCTTTAAATTCCATTCATGATCAGTGTGAACATATGCAAATTATTTAACCTTTACGAATCTTCAAGGATAACTCAGTGTAACTATGAAGAGTCAACATGATGTGAGCACACTCAATATTTTCTCTTCCTTTTTTTTTTTAAATTTTTTTTTAATGAATGAAGATTCAATCTGATAGTCTCTGCTTATAAAGCAAGAATATAAAGAAATAAATGTAGGCTGTGACACTAAATCCAAAGAAAGTATCTACTGGATGTATCAATATAATAATATGGAGAAAACAGGTGGCACTAGTAATTTAAAGTTAGAACAATTAACACAATACTAATTTAAGTCTTTCTTACACTGTGTCAAGCAGCCTCAGCACAATGGCTCATGCCTATAATACCAGCACTTTGGGAGGCCAAGGCAGGCAGATCACTTGAGCTTGGGAGTTTGAGACCAGCCTTGGCATCACAAAGAGACTCTGTCTCTAAAAAAACAAGACAAAGAAACCCCAAAAAAATTTATGTAAAGCTACGTATCTGTCTTCCAAGGAATTCTGAATTCTCTACAGTATATTTTTCAATGAAGTATTTAGAGTGGATGTTGATGTAACTTGTAATGTTGTGAGAATGATTTCTATTTAATATATTTGGCTTTTTGAATAATTTTGGAACAAAATAACGTTACAAAATTGTTTTTAAAAAATTAAGCCTATTAAGCGCTATTCTATCCAGATAAATTTCCTGATATTTAAAATTACGATTATAAAAACTGCAAGAACCATTGTATTTGTAGTGAGTTGAATAGCATTCTCCAAAAATTCACATCCAGCACAATCTCATAATGTGACTTTATTTAGAAACAGCGTCTTTGCAGATATAATTATTTAAGGATCTTCAGATGAAAATTGTCATGGATTGGGGTGAACCCTAAATCCAATGACTAGTGTCTTTATGAAAAGAAAGGCGAGGGAGATTTGAACACAGTAACAGAGAAGAACGCATGTGATGAGAGAGAAAGAGATCAGTTATGCTACCACAAGTCAAGAAACACCTGGGGCCACTAGATGCTGGAAGAAGAAAAGGAAGGATCCTTCCCTAAATCCATCAGAGGAACGTGGCCCTCCTGTCACCTTAATTTCAGACTTCTAGCCTCCAGAACTAGGAGAGAATGGTGTTTGTTGTTTTAAACCAAAGTTTGTAACAATTTGTTAAGGCAGACCCAAGAAACTAGCACAGTGTTGGAGCATTAACTAAGTACTATCGTTAAAACATTTTAAAGTGAGAATTATTTCTCTAGTACTTCCCTGCAATAGTGTTAATTTTCCCTTAAGACACAAACTTCTTTTTTTTAATCTTCTTAGTTAACAATCTCTTTGTTTCTATACTCTAGAGCAATCAATCTAGACTATTTGAAAATCATATAAACTTAAGCAGTTATGTGAAATATTTCCTTAGGCAAAATTAGTTTTTCCATTTTTTTCAAGTAAACAATGAAACCTACAGATAAAACTAAAAAAAAACTTATGAAAAATTTTATGATGAAGACATTGATGAGTATACAGAAAAATAAAATTATGAACTCAAAGTTATCTTTTCCTTCACAATGTATATTATAGTAATAATTTTATATAAATAATTAACTCAATAAGAAATTGCATAACCAACCCCAAAAAGAGCTCAGCAATCATAGGATATTAAACCTTCTAATATTTAATGATCTCAGTTCTGACAATAATGTTTTAAAATTAAGGAATACTGGCAGGGTGCAGTGGCTCACGTCTGTAATCCCAGCATTTTGGTAGGCCAAGCAGGCAGATCACCTGAGGTCAAGAGTTTGAGACCAGCCTAGCCAACACAGATAAACCCTGTCTCTACTAAAAATACAAAAAACTTAGCCAAGTGTGGTGGCAGGTGTCTGTAATCCCAGCTACTTGGGAGGTTGAGGCAGAACTGCTTGAATCCAGGGGGTGGATGTTGCTGTGAGCCAAGATCTCACCATAGCACGCCAGCCTGGGCAACAAGAACGAAACTCCATCTCAAGAAAAGAAAAAAAAAAAAGAAAGAAAGAAATACTATTCTAGCAACACAGTGATTTAAAATCAATGATTTTATTTTCCTAACGGTTTTTAATAAAAGTGATCTTTATCATATTGGGCATAACAACTTATACAAATTAACCTACAACTGGGAAATAAAACTACCCAAAAAGTTAATTCAAGGCTGGGCGCCGTGGCTCTGGCATACTCTTGTAATCTCAGTACTTTGGGTGGCCAAGGTGAGAGAACTGCTGAGGCCATGAGTTTGAGGCTGCAGTGAGCTATGATCACACCTCTGCAGGTATTCCAGCCTGGGCAAACAGAACAAGACCCAATCTCTTAAGGAAAGAAAAAAAAAGTTATTTCAAGAGGTTAGGTCTCTTGGAATTTATTATTTACATACTAGTGCCTAGAATTTAAAAACTTACCCTGAAACTTCTTGGCAGACATCACCACTATCTTTTCCCAATACCTCCCTATGTGACTTGTCACCTCCCACAATGTCCTTACAGCTGATCAATGATATGTTTTAATGTAAATCATTATAGAATACAGTTTTCGGTATCCCTTAACTGAAATGTTTGGGACCAGAAGTGTTTTAGGATTCTTTTAGATTTTTAAATATTTGCATTATACTTACTGGTTGAGTATCCCTAACCAAAAAATCCAAAATCCAAAATGCTCCAATGAGCATTTCCTTTGAGTGTCGTCAGTGCTTAAAAAGTTTCGGATTTTGGAGTATTTCAGATTTTCAGATTAGGGATACTCAACCAGAATCTCCAAGATTAATGAAATGACAATTTTATTTTCCAAAGTACACACTCTTTAGAGAGGATGACTAAAAGCTGGACTGATACATTTGTATCCCAAATACACATGCTTGAGACCCCCACATCCTAAGGAACTTTATTCCTATACATACTATCCCCACTTTTTCCAGCATCAACTCTTCTCATTCCATTGATTTCTACTCTTCTGCCTTTAAAATGGTCACATCTATTCTACACTTTTTTTTAAACTCTCACTGGATCTTATTAAGTCTATAATTTAATTCAGCAAACATGTTACTGAGCAATAATAAGCCAGGTGACTCTGGGATACAAAAAATAGTCTTTTGACCCTGAAGAAAAAGCAAAGTTTTCCAACCAGATACTCTTACCTCTCAAAATCAGAATACTGAAACAAATCATCTTAACATGCTGCCTCTCCTTCCTATTCTTTATCCTGCTAAAATTCCACATATCCGTTTACAACAAAACATTCCAGCTGAACGATTTAGGGGTAAAACTACCTTTGATACAGCATCATGTACTGGAGTATGGGCATGAGAAAACTTCTAGTACAAGATTTGTCACTCAATAGCTGTGTAATTAGTCACAAGTAACAGCTGGGGATTGGGGATGGGGGAGGCGGGTGGCCTTCACTGGTTTCTCCTTACCCAAAAACTGGACAAACAATAGATTTTGTGTACAGTTAACTTTTGACCCTAAAGTTTTATGAAAAGCAAAGCTTTTCATTAAATCCTCATCTCACTGATCTCTATCTACTGCACTTGACACTAAGAAATATTCCTTCATTTTCTATAACTCTTCTGACCTTGCCTTCCTCTGGGTATCTGGATTTAGATTAGCCACATGACACAATAAACTCAGATTTACAGTGGTTTAAACATACAAGATTATAGCCTTTCATGTTAAAATAAATAATTTTAAAATTCATATTAAAAGAATAAAATAAATCCAGAGGGTAGCTATCCAGATCTGCTATGACAATCACACTATAAGTCATTAGGGACTCAGGTTCTTTCTAGCTTTTTGCTTTGATATACCTAGGGTTTGGGCCTTACCTACTTGGCTCAAGATGGCTGCTGGGGCTGCACCCTTTACATCAGAATCTCATTCTCAGGAAAAAGAAAAGCTAGGAAAGCATATCCTCATCCTTTAAGAACACTTATGGGATACTGCACTCATCATTTCCACTTACATCCAACTGACCAGAACTTATTCACATGTTTATAGCTGTCAGAAACTTGAAAACAGTCTCTCTTCTGCATGTCCATGATTAGTCAAAACCATCAAGGAGAAAAATCACCATTGAGGAGAACCAAATGTCTCTTGCAAACTCTCCAAGCCCTTCTGTGGTTCCTTTTCTTTTACATCCTTTTATCAGTAGTGTTTCCCAAGCTTGGTTCTTGGTACTCTATTCTTCTGTCTCTATGCCAACTTCTTGGGAGCACCTAAACAATTTTATAAATCTATATACTCTCGTGACTCTCAAGTCTTTCTACCCAGTCCCTACCTGTCCCATCTTTTGAAGTCTTCACTTGGATAGCTATAAAATAAACCCCATTCTAGGTCAAGTCCACAAAGACAAATAAGTAATTTTAAAAGAAAAACATTCTCAATCTTCGAATTTAATCATAACATCACAAGAACCTCCAGACCTCCAGGTTTGCAATTTTAAAGTTGCCTCTGACTCCTTTTTCCATTTTCAACAAGCCATGAGTTGCAGGTCATATTGAGCTTCTAAAAAGAAATGAAACAAACTGGACTACATGAGGTTTATACAGCATATGACTTGGGACATGCATTCATCAAAATAACTATGGCCCCTACAACTCTACTATAAAGTTATCTTTATAGTAAACTCTAGTATTAGTTATCTTAATTATTAGTTATCTTAATTATTAATTAGTTATCTTAATTATTAAATCCATAAGCCTATTTTTAGTCCTTATTATACATAACATTTTCAGCACATTTGGCATATATTTCCTTCTCTTCAATATTCTCTATACTCAGAGTTTCCATGATATCATATCATGCCATCTTGGTTCTTTCACAATACCTCTGACTACTCCTATTTAGTTTCCTGGCTGCCACTCCTTTATCTACCTTTTGAATATTGATTTTTCTCTGAGTACAATTCCAAGGACACTCTTGTTTTCACTCTATTCACATTTCCTACGCAGTCTCATGTTTTCCTTCATAGTTGACAATCAGCTGGCTACTAACAATTGCCAAATTAAATCTCTAACTTCACTTTTCTACTTACCTCCTGACTCATATATCTAAATCACCTAAATGACATCTCTACCTTGATTATAGACCATCACTATTCACTCAGCATTCCCTCCCTCATCCAAGTTCATTTCTTCCCCTGAATTTCCTGTTTGTATTTGTAGCATCATCACTCACCTTATTACCCAAGCTACAAACTTTGTTAGCCTCATCCACTCTTTCTACTTTACCCCTCACATTCATTCATTACTAAGTTTTACTAATCAGAACTTTCAAATTTCTCAAACTTCCTTGCCATTTCCACTATAAAAATGCTTAAGCATTCTCATACTGGTCTTTCTCCCTCCATTTCATTGCCATTTGAGTCACATTTCTCTGTTATTTCTTGTTTTTTAAAAGCTACCATTTTTCAACAGACCCTATCATCTATAGAGTCAAGGCTAAACTGTATAGCCTGATATACAGAGCTTTTCACATCTGACCTCAAGCATCAAAGCCTACCTCAGTTTCCATCTACATTCACTTCTTTCCACTCCTGTAACAAGACATTCACATACACACATTTTTCCTCTCTGCCTATAATCGCCTCTATCCTCTTTTCCATATAGCAAATACTTCTGCATCCTATGCAACTTGGTTTAAATATCATTGCTCATAAGAAATCTCCCGTCTCCCTCAGGAAAGTGAGTCCATCCTCATGAAATAAGTAATGATAAGTAATGATAAATTACTTGAAATAAGTAATGATAAATTATTTATTTCAAAACTTTGTCCATAATGACTAAGTTACGGAGAGAGTTTTACTCTTCACTCATTTGTCTCTAACCTAGCCCTTAGCACAATACCTGGAAAGCAATAAATAATCATCAAATCAGTGAATCCCAAATAGTTCTTGACAGGTGGCAACAAACAACAACTAGAAAATCGCAACTACTTTAGGGAGAAAACTCAGGCTATGTGTTAAAACGGTTTAATAATAATCAATTATCAATTTTTATAATGTCTCAAAATGTGATATTTCAGGTATTATACATACATTTACATTTTAGCTTATCTCATTTATACTGCTTAAATAAAATTAAATCCTAAAAAAACATGTCAAATATTCTCTAACTTATTTAAGCAGATTGAGATGAAAAAAATACAACTTCAAATGATTAACATAATTGACTCCAGATTAAATACCACCAAGATAAATGAATTAATTAGAAATGTATTAATGGACAGCAGAAAAACAAAAAAGTAAAGGCATATAAAATAAATTAACCCAGGTAGTCATTATCAATTTTTCTTGGACAAATCTCAGTGAAAGTAAAAACAGTAAGAAAAAATAATTGGCTAAATAACTTCACCTATTAGAAACTAATGATATTTCTTAATTATTCTGCCATAGTACACAGGCAAAGTCAGAAAAATTAAGTCTTAATATCAAATTATCAAAATCAAACTGTCATAAAAATCAATGGTTTTCAAGCTATGTTCTCCTCAGCATAACAGCATTGTAAGAACACAAAACTGGGCTAGGCACAGTGGCTCATGCCTGTAATCCCAGCACTCTGGGAGGCTGAGGTGAACAGATCACAAGGTCAGGAGTTCAAGACCAGCCTGGCCAACACAGTGAAACTCTGTCTCTACTAAAAATACAAAAATTAGCCAGGTGTGGTGGCACATGGCCTGTATTCCCAGCTACTTGGGAGGCTGAGGCAGGAGAATCGCTTGAACCTGGGAGTCAGAGGTTTCAGTGAGCTGAGACCACGCCATTGCATGCCAACCTGAGTGACAGAACAGGACTCCATCTCAAAAAAACCAAACGCGCGCATGTGCGTGCGTATACACATACACACACACACACACACACACAAACTGGAAATAAGATACAATAGTAAAGTGACTATTAAGTTAAAATGACATACCAAAATGATATAATAATCCAGCCACTGGAGTTTGTATTTTTCTACAATTTTATAAAATAACCTTTCCTTATGTCATTAACAGTTAAAGACAGTAAAGGTATCTTTCTATCTTCCTTATAGCTTTTTAACTTAACCTTTTAATTTTGAGATAGTTGCAGATTTATACACAGTTGTAAGAATTCATACAGAACCATATACCCTTTACCCAGTTCCTCTCAATGGTGACATCTTGCAAAATTATATTACAAAATCACCACCAGGATATCATACAATCCACCAATCTCATTCACATTTCCTCAGTTTTTACCTATACTCATTTGTAGTTGTATGTGTGTATTTAGTTCTATGCAATTTTATCACACATGTAGATATGTATCCACCAGTCAGTCAAAATATAAAAGTTTTATCACCACAAAAATTCCTCTCAATTACCCTTTTACAACCACATCCACCTCCTACCCTTCTTTTTTATAGCTTTTTCCCCATATTTCAATAACTGTGTGTTCATTCTTCTGTGTCATTGCTTCTGTGTATCTTCGTTAACTACCTATGATGTACCAGGCTCTCTTTTTTCTATATAATTCAAACAGCATGCATTAACTCTTGCTTCCATTTGTAAAAGGCATTTTTCAAAAGACAAGGGGTTTTGCTTTTGTTTTTCAGACGGGATCTTGTTCCGTTACCCAGGCTAGAGTGCAGTGGCACAAACACAGCTCACTGCAGCCTTGACCTCCTGGGCTCAAGTAATGCTCCCATCTCAATCTCTCAAGTAGCTGGAACTACAGGTGGGCATCACCACACCTGGCTAATTCATTTTTATGTTTTTTTTTATTTTTAGTAGAGACCAGGTCTCGCTATGTTGCCCAAGCTGGTCTTGAATTCCTGGGCACAAGTGATTATACTGCCTCAGCCTCCCAAAGTGCTGGGATTGCAGGTGTGAGCCAACTGCACCCAGCTGACAAGAGTTGTGTTTTTTTGAATCCAATTATAAAATAGAAATATTTAAAAATTCAACGCAAGTACTGTTAATTGCAAAGACACTTTAGGAACAAAAATA
Organism: Plecturocebus donacophilus; assembly: GCA_004027715.1. Classification (NCBI taxonomy): domain Eukaryota; kingdom Metazoa; phylum Chordata; class Mammalia; order Primates; family Pitheciidae; genus Plecturocebus; species Plecturocebus donacophilus. The sequence continues at coordinate 20,833 of PVKP010016693.1, forward strand.
AAGAGTGTATCATTTAGCAAGTGAGGTGGCTCATGGCTGTAATCTCAGTGCTTTGGGAAATTGAGGCAAAAGGACTGCTTGAGGCCAGGAGTTCAAGACCAGCCTGGGTAATATGGTAAAAATCCCATCTTTACTAAAAATACAAAAATTAGCTGGGCATCGTGGCATGCACCTGTAGTCCCAGCTACTCGGGAAGCTGAGGTGGGAAGATGAATTCAGCCCGTGAGGTCAAGGCTTCAGTAAACTGTGATTGTGCCATTGCCCTCCCACCTGGGCAACAGAGTGAGACGAAAGGAAAGGAAAAAGAAAAAGGCAAGGAACGCAAGGAAGAGAAGGAGAGGGGAGGGGACAGAGAGTAGGGGAGGAGAGGGGGAAAAAAAGGAGGGAAGGATAGACAGACTTGTATCTACAATTAAAAAAAAAATCTCAATAATACTGAGGCAGGAGAATAGGGTTTGGAGGCAGGGAACCTAAGGACATCCTAGAACTAAATCAAACATAAAAACCCCAACTTTCTACATAAAAGTAATTGTGTAACTTCAGTTATGTCAGGAAACATCCTCTTTATTTGTATAGAGTGTACACCAACCAACTAACTTTGTAACTTCACTTCATCCTCTTCATTTACATAGGGTGTACACCACATAACCAGTGGGAAACCTCTAGAGAGTATTTAAACCCCAGAAAATTCTGTAACCAGTACTTTCAAGCCACTTGCTCAAGCCAACTCCCACTCTGTGGAGTGTACTTCCGTTTCAATAAATCTGTGCTTTTCTGTCATTGTTTTGTTTGTGCATTTTGTCCAATTCTTTGTTCAAAACACCAAGAACCTGGACACCCTCCACCAGCAACAATAAGAAGTCAAAAAACCCAGTAAAAAAAAGAGCACAAATTTGATTAGACACTTCACAAAAAATATGCAAATGGCAACAAGCACCTGAAAAGGTGTTCAACATCATTAGTCACCAGGAAAATGCAAACTAAAACCATAAATATGTTAAGAGAGTATTTTTTTTTTTTTGGAGTGACAGGGTTACACCATGTTACCCAGGCTGGTCTCAAACTCGTGGACTCAAGCAATCCACCCATCTCAGTCTCCCAAAGTGCTGAGATTACAGGCATGAACCACTGTGCCCAGCCAAGAAAGATTTTAAATTTCTTCATCATAAAAGCACACAAATACACAAACACACACACACACACACACACACACACACACAGAGTAACTATGTGAAGTGATGGATATGTTAATTATCTTGATTGTGATAATCATTTCACCATGTATACATATATCAAAACATCACACTGTACACCATAAATATATATGATTTTTATTTGTAAATTACATCTCAATAAAACTAGAAGTTTTTGTTTGTTTTTTAGTGAAAGCAAGTTTATTAGAGAAGAAACAAAAAAATGGCTACTCCACAAGCAGAGCAACCAAAAATGTTTTTAAGTAGTAAATTTAAAAAGAATAGCTGAAACTCTCATACAGTGCTAGTGAAAATATAAAATGGCACAGCCAATTAGGAAAGTTTGTTAGTTTCACATAGACACTTAGGACCTAGCAATTCTTCTCCTATGTATTTACTCAAGAGAAATGAAAACGCGAACATAAAAACATTCAAAGATCTGTATGCAAATGTTCAGAACTATGTTCACCATAGCAAAAAACTAGAAACTCAAGTGTCCCTCAACTAGTGAATGGATGAATCATATCATACTCAGCAATAAAAAGGAACAACTGCCAATAAATACAACATGGATAAATCTTAACTATGATCCTAAGTGAAAAAAACGACACAAAAAACTGTATACTATTTATATGACATTCTAGAAAAGACAAAAACTACAGACAGAAAACAGATCAGTGACTGCCAGATGCTAGAAAGGGAACTGACTACAAAGCGGCATGAGAGAACTTTTTGGAAGCATGAAAATGTTCTATATCTTTATCTATCTATTTTTAGCAACAGTCTATGTCACCCAGGCTGGAAAACAGTGGAGTGATCATGGCTCACTGCAGCCTCAAACTCCTGGGTTCAAGCAATCCTCCCATCTTAGCATCTCCAGTAGCTGGAACTACAGGCATGTGCCACCACACCATGCTACTTTTTTTTTTTTTTTTTTTTTTTTTTTTGGCAGAGATAGGGTCTCATCATGTTGTGCAGGCTGGTTTCAAACTCCTGGCCTAAGGCAATCCTCCAGCCTCAGCCTCCCAAAGAACTGCCATTACAGGTGTGAGCCACAGCTGCCAGCCCTATATATCTTGATTGCAGTAGTGGCTATATTAATATATACATTTGTCAAAACTCATTGAAATGTTCACCTAAAATAGTAAATTTTATTGCATGTAATTGATATTTTATTAGACACTGTTACGGGATCTTTAGGGTGTCACTTTTTTGGCCAAAAACTTTTGGCCGATAGCACCTCTGCCCGAGTTTTTCTCAGGCCCGCTAGGCTCATTCCACCCACTCAGCCTGGTAGGCTACGCTCAGCTCACGCTACAAGCCTGGATCCCACACATCAAAGGGACACTGGAGTCAGGCATGGAGTGGTAAGGGGTGTGTGAGCAAGTGTATAGTCTGGCCATACACAGTTAGACATGCCGGCTGCTGCCACAGGGTGGGCAGCTCCAGGTGCTGGCATGAGCGCCAGCTCTATGCGAGGCTATGGCTGGACCAGGTGCACCACAAGCAGCTTCCCCAGTCGGCACCAGGGTATGCAGTGGCACCCAGAAGCTTGGAGATGCCAGGAACCACAGGGCCCCAAAGATGGAGTCATAACCCTAGCTTGGGGAGCTCCAAGGTCTGGGATCCCTGAAGGGCCACAGCTCTTCTCTCCCTTCCTTCACCTGCAACATGGTGAGCAATGGACATGTTTCAGCCCCGTTTGTGTTACAGCTTTTACCCTCGCCATTCACAGGCCCCAAGTTCTCATCCTGCGAACAGGAAGAATAAGGTACCCAGACAAGAAGTGGAGCATGAGCAAGACAAAGAGGAACTTCATTGAGCATCAGAACAGCTCAAAGACCCACAGTGGGCAGCTCCTCTCTGTAGCAAGGGTATCCTGATGAGTGTTCAGCCCCTAGCAGAGAGGGTAGCTCCTTTATGCAGGCAGGTCATCCCAGTAAGTATTCAGTTTTCCACAGAGAGTGGTTACTCTTTGCAGCTGGTCATCCCGACAGGTATTCAGTTATCAGCAGAGAGGGCAGCTCCTCTCTGCAGCTGGTTGTCCTGCTGTCTGCAGCTCTCAGCAGAGAGGTCCTAGCTTAGAGTGGGTGGCTCCTCTCTGCAGGCAGGCTCTCCCATCTCTGCAGCTCTCAGCGGAGAGGCCCTAGAGTGGGAAGCTCCTCTCTTTAGGGAGGTTGTCCCCCTAGTCTCTGCAGCTCTCAGCAGAGAGGGCAGCTCCTCTCTGTAGCTGGTCAACCCATCATCTCTCCATCCTCTGCTCTGCTCTCGCAGAGCCTGGGGCTTTAACGAGCCCCCGAAGAGAGAAAGTACACACTGACTGTGCATAGGTTAGCCCAGAAAAGGCACAAGTCCCCACTCCAGTCCATAACACTGGCAGCCCGGCCCCTACCCTTCAGGCCCTTCCTGGCCTGAAGCTGGGGCCTCACCAGGATGTACCCCCTACCGCCCAGAAGCCTATCTGCTTCCTACCACCATCCATGATGCCCAGGATGCTCACATCAAGGGGCACCTGCAGGCCAGTGCCAAGCCGCCCTCAACCCTCTCCCACAGTGCTTGTCAGGGCCCAAAGTCCAGAGGGAGCCAAGGAGGCAGAGGCCTGGTGTGTCAGAACTGACCTAAGTGTGTACACACCAGGCTGGGCTTGACAGCACCCTGGCTTGGCTCCAACCCCGCTCCAAGATTGGTGTAGGCACTAGAAGCTGGGAGATACCAGGCAGCAGGAGCAGACATCTCCGAGCCTGCAAGGGCAGGGGAGATGCTTTCCCTGGCCCCAAGAGTGCAGACAGGCCTGGGTCCACAGCCCCAACTTGGGCAGCTGCAGCTGTGTTGGATGGGGGAGCTCCTACTCATGGCCCCCAAGAACACAGGGAGGCCCTGGGTCCACAGCCCTGACCTGGGTGGCTGCAGCATGCCCAGGAGGGTGGGGCTGCTACCTGCTCCAGCTTCTGCCAGCTCTGTGGAGTGTGCAGCCCCAGTTATGCCCCCTCATGGCCTGGAGCAGGAGCTCCAGGTCCTCACTGGGCCCAGGCCAGCATCCAGGGGCAATGTCTCCTTGAGCTCCCCTTCACCCGGCTCGTGGACCTGCCAGAAACAGATTGTGGGTCCTGGACCCAGCCCTTGGGAGTGTCAGGCCTGGCAATTACCCGATGCATGGCAGACTCCAGGGATACAGCCCTGGGTGGCCCTGCTCAGAGCTTCCCCCGAGGCACAGGAACCTAGAGCCCTTGGCAGGGTGAGTACAGTGACCATGCTGCTGGCTAGGTCCCAAAGCAGGCACTGCTCCCATTTCCCACCCTAGACCCCCAAACCAAAGCTCCAGCTCTGCCTCCTACTCATATCCTCCCCGCAGCACTGGTGGGCAAGAGTGGTGACAGAGGACCAGGGTCAGGAGCCTGGGAGGCTCTGGGCCTAAGGGCAGGCCCTGCTCAGCAGCACAAAGGTGGCGGCGGTGCAGTCGGCTGCCTCGGAGACACAGGGCACAGGGGACCCACCAGTGTCATTGCTGCTCCTGCCGCCACTGCCTGCACCTCCCCACTGCCATCAACATGACTAAAGAAGAATTTTCCCAAGTTAAAAAGTTATGCATTTCACTATCGACATTCTACAATTTATACAAGCTTCTGGACTGTTACTTAAAAAATTAATCCTCCTTTTCCTTCCCTTTTCCTGCTGTGAGAAGGGCAGTTCATGGTACCCTTGGGGTGCAGATGGATTCCTGGGGTGGAGCTTGTCATATTGTCATAGATTAAGAGAGCTAAAGAGTGAGTCTATGTGGTAAGGGAACAGCCAAACATTTTGCATCAGAGCCCGAGCATTAAGGCAGGAGGGGGAAACTGGCAAAGGACACTGGGGTACAGACAGAGTGAGAAGGATGTCTTCCAATGGAAGCAGCCCACTGCGGGATGTCAGAGTCTAAGTGGGGTAAGAAGTGTGTCCACGGACAGTGGGAAGACCAACATGGGGAGTCAGAGCCAGAGCGCCAGGAGGGTGTCCCTGTATTGAAGCATACTGATATGGATTCTTAGATCCAGACTGAGGTAGGGGGATGGAGGAGATGGAATGAAGAATCCAAGTCCCAGCAGGGAGAGGAGTGGATAGTAGTGAAGATGGGAGACTGAACAATAAGTAAATACATTAAGGATAATGGACGCCAGATTTCTTACTGTCAGAGAAGAACATTACAATATGAAAAAGGAGAAAACTAGAATAGAATCTGGAATATTTGACTGAAACTGGAGGTATCAGTATAAATTCATAGTTTTCAATATACAGAAATAAGAAATAAATATAGATGCAAATGCATATGTATGTTTATGTATACATACCTATACTTCCCATCCCCGACCATTAAGAGGACCTGGAAGCAGTAACAGCCCAACAGCAGTAAACACATGAGCCTTGAGATCTTAGCTTCTAAATGTCATTCTCCACTAAAAGGAACCAGGGATCCTTAAATGGCTGATTCCAGAACCAAGGCAGGGAAAGTACATGATTAGCCAGGAATAGGTTCTGTGCCAAAAAGTAAAAAGATGTTCTCAAAGAGTGATGGGGATGTCCCATAAGAACACAGAAGCCAGCTTGAGCAGTTCTCATTGGCCAAATGAAGAACAATTTGACCATCAAAATAAATAATGCTATAATCTGCAAGTTTACATTGCCTCCCAAAATTCATATGATAAAATATTGACACCCAAGGTAACGGTACCATGAGGTAAGGCCTTGGGAGGTGATTAGGTTATGAGAGTGGAGTCCTTGTGAATGGGATTAGTTCCCAATTTAAAGAGACCCCAGAGAGCTCATTTGACCCTTAGGCCATGTGAGGTTAAAGTGAGAACATGGTTATGAGAAATCAGGTCCTCACCAGGCACTGAATCTGTCAGATTCTTAGTCTTGAATTTCTCCGCCTACAGACTGTGAAAAACAAATTTCTATTTTTTATAAGTCACCCAGTTTGAGGTATTTTTGTTCTAACAGCCCGAATGGACTAAGACAAATAGTAATAGAATATAATCCACTAAACGCTTGTGCACATGCGCAAGTGCGTGCGCATGCGTGCATGCACACACGCATGCACACACACACACAGAAAAACCATGACTCCATGTAGATGTCAATGAACAAACGATTAAGAGTTTAGTGAGGAACAAGATATTTACATGGTTTCAAAGTATCTCACAAAAACAATAACTATTAACTTCATAGTGGAGAAGCTTGGCAGATGTTACTTATCAAGCAATCAAAGTAAAAAATAACCAACAATGAAACAAAGTGAAATTGTGCACCACCTGACAGGATGCAGTGGGAATCACTTCTGCGATATCCTTCCCAAGCGCATATCTGTATGTATCTATCTAATCATGAAGGAACAGGCAATCTGAAATTGAGGGGCAGCCTACAAAATAACTGACCTGTAATTGTTAAATATGTCAAGGTCATGAAAGTCAAGAGAAGATAAAAGAAATGTTCCAGATTGAAGGAGACAAAAGAGACATAACATGAATGCAACACATATTGCTAAACTGGATCCTTTTGCCAATAAAGAGATTAACAGCATAATCAACAAAACTTGAACCAGTCTGAGAACTAGATGGAGTACTGTATCACTATTCACTTCCTGTTTTGGTTATTGCACTGTGACCAGGTAGGAGAGTATTCTTGTTTGTAGAAAATGCACATTAAAGTATTCTGGATGACAGGACATCAGATCAATAGCTTCCTCTCAAATTGCTCAGGGGAAATTTTTTGTACCATTCTTGCAACTTTTTTGCAAGTCTGTTATTGTTTCAAAAACGTTTAAAAGGCGGGGGCGGCCAGGCAGGGTGGCTTAAGCCTGTAATCCCAGCACTTCGGGAGTCCCAAGCAGTGGATTACCTGAGGTCAGGAGTTCAGGACCAGCCTGGTCAACATAGCAAAACCCCATCTCTACTAAAAAATACAAAAATTAGCCAGGCATAGTGGCAGGCGCTTTTAATCTGTTACTCAGGAGGCTGAGACAGGAGAACTGCTTGAACCCAAGAGGCAGAGGTTGCAGCGAGCCAAGATTGTGCCACTGCACTCCAGTCTGGGCGACAAGAGTGAAACACCATATCAAAAAAAAAAGGTAGCGGGGGAGGGGTGGAACAATGTCACTAAAAACTAAAGAAGGTTAAAAAACTGATTTTCCACACTTAATCTTGGTGGAAAAGAAACATCAGACCATGCAAAATTACTAGGAAATAAAATTTTGAAGCCAGATGATTAAAAATTTAATCTTTTTAACAATTGATCTCAATCAGATCATGATTGGTGAGAGAGAAAAGAACATGAAAGTTTCCCACTAAAGGAGAGGAAGCTCTTAAAGGAGAAACAATGAAAGAGACTGTGGACCAAGAGTGGGTGGAACAATGGTATTCTGGGCTACCAATGGCTGTAACCATCAGGAAAACACAATCTCAGCATCTCTGAAAAATGAAAGGGCTGTAGAGCTGATATCTAAAATTCCTTGCAAATGTGGGTCTAGAATTGCCCTGAAATCGAAGTGGTTCCCCGTCTCAGTCTGTTACTACATTATGCTTAGCTACCTAGTAACACAAAAGAATGCAAATACAGAAATAAACATGCATGAACCCTGAATTCTCTTAAGTTGTGGAAGTCCATTAATTAAAGTGTAAAATACAATGCATTTGCCGAATTGTTCCTTACGAAGAAAATTCTGTGATAAAAAGAACAATGAAAACACATTAAAGCGAAACAAGATCACCTTCAGCAGTCAGCTGGCCATCCTTAGTTAAAAGACAAGTCATGTCATTGTCTCATTTGTCCTGAAAGAATAGGGAGCATTTCCTAGAAAGGTGTAAAAGTGCAAAGAATCCTTTCCCCTTCCCTGGTACCACGTGTTCCCTAGGACGATCACTAGGGCCCCGACAGCACAGGGGTAAGGTAGCACTGGACTCTCGGCACTTCCTTTCGGAGAGGACAACCCCCTGCGTCACGGGTTACTCATTCAGGATGCAGGGCAGAAGTTTATCCCCGAGGAACTCAGCACAGTTGGCTCCCGCCCTCCCAGCCTTGCTGTCCTGGGCCCACTCCCAGGGCTCTGCCCCGGGTACCCAACTGCCTCCAGGGGGAGGGTCGCGCGACCCCGACTCGCCTCCGGCCGGCCCAGATAGTATGGCTAAGGGCTGGGCAGACGCGGCATCTTCCCTCCCCCTCCCGTCGTGCCGGCACCCCACGCCCACCGCCAGGCTCAGCCCCGCCGAGAAGGCCGGACACCGACCGCCCGCTCCTCCGAGACCTGGCCCGGCCCTCCCCAACGCCCTCCCCGACGCCCGGCCCCGCGGAGCCCACTGGACAGCGGCCGGGGGCGGGGGCGGGGAGGCCCGGGGGCGGCACCGCCCCACACCCTTACCTGGCTTCTCATGGTCGTAGCCTACCACGATGAAGTAGTCCGCCAGCCGGGCCATGGCCGCCACCGCCGCCGCGCTCGGGAAGTGGGTCCCCGTCGCCGCCCTCGCCGCCGCCACCCAGCCGGCCCAGGAGGGCTCAGCATTTTCCCTGCAGCAGCAGTAGCGGCAGCGGCGGCGTTTCAGCCATGTTTGACAACCGAGGGGCGCTCTGCGCTTGCGCGGCGCCTCGTGCCCGCTCCTCCCCTGCCCCCACCCTTATTGGCTCGGCTGCCCCAAGCCCGGGCGGCGAGCCCACCCCCACCCTCGGCTGGCTTCGCAGACTGCAGCGCGGGGAGTGGGCGGCCGGGCGTGTTCCCGCCACGCGCAGCCACCGCAGCCCCTGGAGGTAGCTCACGGCCCTCACCCCCTCCCTATTTTTCCTAAAGCAGGGGGTCCTTCCTTCCGCCTTCTCTATTCTGTTTGGATTTGTAGGAAGGTACACGGAGAGTTGAGGGGTCACTTAGAAAGTTGGCTGCTTCCGCTGCTCCCCACCACCACCAAAGATAAAATTCTCCCGCCCTCGGTTGGAAGCAAAGAATTTGCACCGACAGGACTTTTGCTACACGTTTCCTGTTTATGTTGTGTAGATGGGAATTTCAGAAACATGCCACCGAGCAGACGGGGGAGTGAGAGGCTTTTGCGCAATCCTCCTAGGCGCCTCGGGTTTCAAAGCTGGGTGGGCCGGGGGCGGTCGGCCTGGGCTTCCCCGGAGCGCCCGAGGGAGCCAGATTTCACCGAGGAATGCGGCATCCCCGGCATCCTCCCGAACTGTGCTGGCATTTCCCTGGGGAGCCCCTCCCGCCTCCGCTTGCTTCCCTTGCAGCGGTCCCAGGGCTTTTGCAGCCCGAACAGGTGGCGACTTCCAACTTCCCTGCTCAAACACACACAAAAATGAATAAATGGTCCCGTCCTTCCATCTCAGGATTATCCAAGGCGCTTGCTTTTTTGTTAAACCTATTGACCATTTCGAATTTGGCTGGTGCGTCAGGTGAACTCACTTTGTCATTTGTTAATATCTCATGAAGTTTTAGTAGAATTTGTACAAGTGGTAGATCAAAGTTTTGGAAATCTCCGTGGTTTAGAAGTTGTCTTTGTGATTGCTTATCACTGCTGACTTGAGGGTTTGATCTTTCATATTTACATATAAGACAAGACCTCTTAGCCAAGTGTCTAGTAGGTAGTAGGTGCCTACCAAATATTTTCAATGAGTAAATGTGCGATTTTCCTCAACTACCAGCAGGAAGCTGCCATGGCTCCAATTCTGAACTAGGAGACCAGAAAGCTGACATCTCAGCTCCTGAAAAGTTATTCTGCTGTAGTTGACTATTTCCCCTTTCTCTGCCACACTTGCTTCATCTACAAATTGGGAGGGTTGGGCTGCAGTAGAACTGAAACTGAAGGAATACTTTAACTCCACAACCTCTGTGTCAATTACTATTGGTAAAACTGAATCAGCTGAATTTCCAAACGTGGAGGGAAGATAACTTGATCCTGAAAATAATTAAACCAAAAAAAAAAAAAACCTCAGTCATACCTCATGTAGCAATCCTCTCAGTAACTTCCCTGAGAGCTCCTCATCCAAGTTGATCACTTTCAGTAAAGAGTAATCTTACTTCCTTGGGAGGCAGTCCATTCCACTGTTTAACAGCCCTATTGTTAGAAAGTGCTTCCTTATTATTTCAGAGTTGCTCTCCAGAACTATCTAGAAAAAATAAAATCTATCATCAGCTATCATATTCCTTCCCGACTTTATTTTTTTTTAAGGAGGGTAAAATTCACATATCGTAAAATTATCCATTTTAAAAGGTAGAATTAAGTGACATTAAGTAGATTTCCAGTGTTGTACAACTACCATGTCTATCTAGTTACAAAACGTTTTCATCACCCAAAAGAAAACTTCACAACCATTAAGCAGTCATTCCCATTCCCCCTCCCACAGCCCCTGGCAATCACCAATTTGCTTTCTGTCACTATGGATTTACCTATTACAAACATTTCATATAAATGGAATCATACAATATGTGACTTTTTGTATCTGGGTTTTTCTCATTTAGTATATTGTTCTCAGCTTTTATATAGGCAGATTCAGTACAAGGTTGTAATATCACGTTGGAGTATCAATACTTCATTATTTTTTATGACTCAATATTCCATTCTATGTTGTATTAGTCTGTTCTCACACTACTAATAATGACATACCCAAGACTGGGTAATTTATAAAGAAAGTTTAATTGACTCACAGTTCCACATGGCAGAAGCCAAGGAGGAGCAAGGCGGCAGACGAGAGATTATGCAGGAGAACTCCCCTTTATAAACCCATCAGATTTCATCAGACTTATTCACAATCACCAGAACAGCACTGGAAAGACCCACTCTCATGATTCAATTACCTTCCACTGGGTCTCTCCCATGACAGGTGGGAATTATGGAATACAATTCAAGATGAAATTTGGGTGGGGACAGCCAAACCACATCGTACGTATATACCACATTTTCTTTATCTATTGATGGGTCATTTCCACATTTTTGACATTGTGGATAGTGCTGCTGCAAACATGCATGTACATGTATTTGCGTACCTGATTTCAATTTTCAGGGATATATTCTTGGGATTGGAATTACTGGATTAAGTAGTAATTATGTTACTACTGTTTTCTACAGTGGCTGCATCATTTTACATTTTCACCAGCAATGTACTAGGGTTCTAATTTCTTTGCATTTTGTCAACTCTTGTTTTCCTGTTGTTTTTGTTTTGTTATAGCCATTTTACTGTGAAGTAGTATCCCTTTGTGGTCCTGGTTTCCCTTTCCCTGAAGACTAAAGATGTTGAGCATCTTTTCATGTGTTTATTGGCCATTGCTAAATTTTCTTTGGAGAAGTATCTATTCAAGTCCTTTGCCCATTTTTTAATTGATTCTTTGTCTTTTTGTTGTTGAATTGTAAGAGTTCTTTATACATTCTGGACACTAGTCCTTGTCAGATATGTGATTTGCAGATATTTTCCCATTCTGTACGTTGTCTATTCTCTTTTTAAATTTTCTATGCCCTATTCCCCCCAAATATTTCCTATTTTTATTTTGTTTTTCATTTTATTTTTATGTAGCGATGACGTATCATGATGTTGCCCAGGCTGGTCTTAAACTCCTGTTCTCAGGAAATCCTCCCATCTAGTCCTCCCAGAGTACTAGGCTTGAGCTACCACACCAGGACTTCATTTTCTTGATAATGTCCTTTGACTCAAAATTTTTTAATTTTGATGAAGTCCAATTTTTTTAGTTTGTTTCTATGCTTTTAGTGTTATATCAAAATGTATTGCCATATTAAAGGCGAGATGAAGATTTACTCCTATTTCTTTCATAGTTTTAGCTCTTCTGTTCAGTACTTTGACCCACTTTGAGTTAATTTCATAGTGGTAAGGGGTCTCATTTTACCTTTTAAATGTCTTGGCTTTTATTTCATTTGCAGGTATTCATTTAAATTATTATTTTTTTTAATCAAAGTTTAGTTGTTTTTAAGCCTAGATCAAATACTATATGCTTTTAGGCATATTTCATCTGTTACCGTCATAAGTAGACTTCCAGTCGACTAGCAAATGCTCATTTTGTCACACAGAGATTTTAACATATCCTAGGTATGATGTAGAAAGGCACTGTATTTGTATATATATATGAATATATTTTGTATACACTACAGCTGTGCTTTGCTTCTCAGCCAACAGCTGCCAGCCTGCTAAAACTGATAAGCCCTGACAAGGCAGCCTGATTACTGAGGTTGGCTGAAAGCCAGACCATCCCCTATGATAACCACCATCACCTTTCACCAAAGAGAGAGAGAATAAAGCAAGCACAGATTTGTTTTCCTGAAGGCTGGTAGGAGCAGGAAGGGAGGAAGGGTATGTGACACTATCATGATATGTACCTGGCAGATGCCTTTGTTTTTTGCTTTAGAAGACAAAATAGGCAGGGAATGGTGGCTCATGCCTATAATCCCAGCACTTTGGGAGGCCGAGGCAGGCGGATCACCTGAGGTCAGGAGTTCAAGACCAGCCTGACCAACATGGTGAAACCCTGTTTCTACTAAAAATACAAAAATTAGCTGGATGTGGTAGCAGGTGCCTGTAATCCCAGCTACTCAGGAGGCTGAGGCAAGAGAATCATTTGACCCCAGAGGCAGAGGTTGCAGTGAGCCAAGATTGCGCCCTTGCACTCTAGCCTGGGCAACAAGAGTGAAACTCCAGCTCAAAAAGAAAAAGAAAAAGAAAAGACGAACTAGAGCTGATTATCAGTGAGCAAGGCATATCAGCCAATTGCCCCTAGTGGTCTATTGCGGAGTAAGTGGTTTGATCTGTACAGTCATTTCAAGTTCTTGCTGTGGTTAGCCACAATAGTTCAAGGAGGCACTATGAGAGTTAGACTTGACCAAACGTCAGCAGGCAGAGCTGGGGCCTCTTCAGATTGTCTTTACTAAAGCACAACAAAGGAGACTATGCAGCTGTGGTGGAAAATTCCCTGACCCATTGCTACATCTTCAACTATTCAGTTGCCTAAGCAAGAAATATAATGAATGTTACCCTTGACAGCTGCCTCTCAGCTCCACATTCATCACTCAGTCCTATTGTTCCTACTTCCCAAATATGTCCACTTCTCTCCACCCTCACTGCCACCCTACCAGTTTGAGCTCTTATCACCTTGTACCTTTATTATTGCATAGGTTCTTAACTGTTTTCCCAGCTTCACTGATGGCTCCACACTTTATAGGTAAAAGCTAAGAACAGTAAGCAGATTATTGAACCTGTCTCAAAATTAAATTTTCAAAGCAAACACATCATTTCTACCTTGAGTGTGTGTTCAGGGTGCAAAGAAGAAGCTTCAAAGATGACTTATAGAAAGTGTCCTGCAGTTGCTTTCACATGTGTGACTAGATGAATGGTTGAAAGTTAACATTCATTTGAAGTACCCCGGACATTCACAGCTACAGTATAAATAGGCACTGTAAAAGTGTGCAGGCTGCTTTTACTTAGATCGCATGTTTAATGAGCAGGACTGGCTACATAATATGTGGAGTCCATGCAAAATGAAAATGAAGGACTGCCTGTTCAGAAACGTTGGAGAATTTCAAAACAGCTTCAACAGAGCGTCCCAGCAAATGTGGGCTCTTCTGAGAGCAGGCCGTGAGCTGCTGAACGGAGTGCATGTCAGTGACGCTGGTTCTGTTGGTGAACTTTAGGATGGAATGAGTATGTGTATGTGGGGAGGTGGAATAATAAATATTATGGGGGACTAGACCCTCTCCAGTCTCTCCAGAGTGCCGCCACCTCGCTGCTTCCTTTCTTGCTTCTTTCTAATCCATCTACGACATTCCATAGCCTAAACGATTGTTTCAATAAATGTATAATTAGATCATGTCTCTCTGTCTTCAAATCTGTCGATAGCTTTCCATGTCACCATGAATAAAGTACAAAAGCTTCATGTCCCAAAGGGTCCTATTTACTCTGACCCTGATGACTTCTTTAATCTCATTTCAGGCCACTCTTCTCCATCATTCAATACTTTCCAATCAAACAGGACTCCTTTCATTTTTTCTAATGTATCAAGTTCTCTCCCATCTCTGAGCATTTGCACATGCTATTTCCTACATTTGGAACATTAGATCCCCCTAGTCTTTCTTTGTCCTTCTGAATACTTACCACAGTTTATAATCATGTAAATACATACTTCCAATAAGGATTTGTTGATATCCGGCTACCTCACTGGGCTATAAGCTCACTGAGGGTAAGTTTACTGATGACTGCTTTGGTGATTACTGTATGTTGAGAACTTAACACAGAGCTGGGTACATAGTGCATACTCAGCAAATACTGGTTGAAGGAATGAATAAACTATCAATTCATTCAGGCTTATACATCTGAATTGCTTCTTGGCTGAGCATGGTGGCTCATGCCTGTAATCCCAGCACTTTGGGAGGTGAAGGTGAGTGGATCTCTTGAGCTCAAGACCAGCCTGGGCAACATGATAAAACCACATCTCTATAAAAAGAAAAAGTATATATATATATACACATATATATATGTATGTGTGTATATACATATATATACACATATATATATGTATGTGTGTATATACATATATATACACATATATATATGTATGTGTGTATATACATATATATACATATGTGTATATATATGCATGTGTGTATATACCTATATATACATATGTGTATATATGTATACATATGTGTATGTGTATATATGTATACATATGTGTATATGTATATATATACTTTTTATATGTATATATACTTTTTATATGTGTATATATATGTATATGTATATACATATACACACACAAACATATATAAAAGAATTGCTTATTTCCAGGTGCTTCTAATCTAATACCACAGGGTCCTCACCTGGAGACAGGTAGCATGATGGTTGCTCTCATTAACACCATTCTCTTTGGCTATGGATGATCCAAATGGTCTAATCATGTCTTTTATTATCCATTCATTAATGCCATTTATTGTAGACTCTGTAGTAAATTTCTCTTGAAGTAATTTCATTTTGTCCTGTTATAGGTGTTATTGTAACAAGCTTCTTTAGGTTTACCGCTTTGTCGTCTCTCTTCTTTCTTCTTTTTTGTAGGGATGGGTTTTTGCCATGTTGCCAGGCTGGTCTTGAACTGTTGGGCTCAAGAGATCCACTCACCTCTGCCCCCAAAAGTGCTGGGATAACAGGCATGAGCCACTGTACTAGGCCATCTCTTCCCTTTCATTTATTTTGCAGCAATTTTCCTTCTTTAAGCATCAGGGAAGTTTGGCTTCTGGCTTTATCGTGTCTAAGAGCTGACTTGTTTCTCTCTTGCCTTTTTCATGCAGGAGCACAAAAATGAGGCAGCAAAAGCATTACTTTTCTTCATGCTGACACTCTGGAAAATATTATGCCCTAAAGAGAGAGGTTAACTGTCCTCCTTGCTGTTACCATTGCAAACCAGACAGAAAATTAAAATATGGAAATACTGCTTTTTATTCTGTGTCAGGGTTTTAAACTTAGTTAACCTCCTGACACTGTATGCCTATTTTATACTTTAATTGGTTTATGTACATGTTTATTTTTCTGGAAAGGATCTATATTTTTATTAGGTCCTTAGAGAAGTCAGAGATTCCAGGAAAAGTGCCCTGGGCTTTGTATCCTGCTTTACTTCTCCCGGTGAGTGATCGAATCCACAGGCTGATTGCATCCTTTCTCTAAATTACTTTGTGTTATGACTTCAGGATGCATCTTGAACTTTGTTTTCAAGTGAACTTCGTAAACAAGTCCTCAGCTTAACATTTTGAACTATATTAATAATAAATATATCATAAAATTTCCTGTTTGATAAAAGAGGCATCAGATAATTATGCAATGCACTTAGCTACTCACATTTTAGTTATTCATATCATTGATATTTATTATTTTTTATTGCTTCTCTGAAAGACCTCAGTATGGCCACTCTGGCTTTAGAAACTGTATCCACAGTGCTAACCGAGAAACTATTACCACACATAGTTTTTTAAAACTCAAAACATTACTAAGAATCAGTCTTGGATGTAGGGCCTAAAAATCATTCAAATGGAATGTGAAGTTGAGACACCATTATGCAAAAAACCCTTTAGCATATGTGTACGTGTGTCTCTCTAATGCCAGGATGTATACATTCATTATAGGACTTTGGAGGTTTAGTTATGATCTGACCTTTTAAAATTGTGGAGCACAAAAAAAATTAGATCTTCATTAACTAGTATTCTTTTCCTTCTCTTTTCTTGCCAGAAATTTTAAAGATGTTTCTCCCTTCACTTCCTTCCTTCCTTGTACTGTCCTTGCTCAACATGAATCTACAGTTGCTGCCACTTGAATGGATGAAACTCATGTTAACAAATCACCAGGATCAGAACTCCTGCTGCAGCATTTCCTTCTCCATAGAACTATTAAGCCAGAAATGCATTCTAGTGATTTTTTTTTTGTCGTTGATACAATGATTAAGCAAACACGAAATTTCATGAGAAAAAGCATAGATGCCCAGGATTAGCAAATCCCTTATCCTTTTTTGACTTAAACCCAGGATGATTTGAGGAGCACTCTGGCCCCTGCTACTGACCCATGCAAGTGGGGTTCTTGGTGCACACACACACACACACACACACTCCTGCCCGCTCTCTCTCTCTCCCTCTCTCTCTGTCAAGATAGGGGCTTTCTAGCAAAACCCTTTGAGCTGCCAGTCCAAGATTTTAAGGAATTGACTTGGTTCTCAAGTGACAGATCTCTAAGTGCCAGAGCAACAAAGTGCACCAGGCTGATAAGGTGCGTACCAAGGCTCTCAGATGGGAATTCTTGGAACGGCCACGACACGACATTGCTGGCATAGTCACTCAAGGCTGGCAGAGCCCAGGCTCTGAGTCTCCCTCCACTCCTGGGCTTGCTTTCCTTTTTGAAGCAGCACTCAAAGAGGAGTTTGAACCAAGAGCACTCTCTTTGCGATCCTGCGACAGCTCAGTTTCCCCACGGAATCACGGGCTTTTCTGAAGGGTAGCGGGGAGGCAGCGAGGTACAGTCGCAGAGGTCTCTGCAGATCGAACACCCTCGCCCCGCCCCACCCCCCAGGACTGGTGGAGACTAGAAGGAAGGAGTCCAGATCACGGGACCTTCCCTGGCTGTGGGCTGACGCCTAGCTGTCCTTGACCTCCCCAGCAGTCGGAGGCGCGCGCCGGAGAAATGAAAGTAAAACCTGTCCTGGCGTGGACCCAAGTGGAAGCTCGCGACAAGTTGGTCGCATCCTCAGGGAGACTGATAGCCAGTCCTGGGATCCGTGCAAAGAACTTGACTCGCAGAGGATAAAGTGAAAGGAAAAGGAAATGGGAGATGAGGGAGAAGAACAATAGTTACACTGGGGAGGCTCCTGGCCACCAAGCAGGCGTGCAGTAATAGCTGCTGTCTGCGGTGCAGATGGACTAGCCGCCCGACAGGCCGCTGCGGTGACTGCCCTGCGCCTAGCCAGATGGCCGGATCCTGGCCAGTGCGCCGCGCTGCACTCCCCGGACCCTCTCACGTCCCAAGCCCTTACCAGGGCCAGGGCCCGGAATCTGTCCCCCGTACTCAGATGGAATTCAGGTCCGCGCAGGTGACTCCTTCAGGAAGAGTCCTCAAAATAACCTCGGCGCGGCCATTTCTTCCCCAGGTGCAGTGTCCACTGTTGAGTCCCGAGAGTGAAAAGGCGGCTGAGCCAGCAGTGCACGGCCCAGACAGACCACTCTGGGCAAGGTTCGCGCGACCCAGTGCCCAGGCGCCTTTGCACCGGAGCTCAGAGCCATATAGCAGAGCAGGAAGGAAGCTTAAAGGTCTGCTGGGGACCGGTTCTAAGATGGGGACACGAGAGATGGGACTCTACTTGCTCACCTTCACGCAGCGAATTGCTGGGAGGTGAGGACCAGAAGCCTCTCTGGCTAGTGGTCTCGCATCCTTGGCCTCTCCGTCGAGTCGCTGGGCGTCAGGACATTCGAGTTAGAGGAGTGGTTAGTAGGACCCCAGAAACCCACATGCAAGAAGCAGAGAGGCCTGTGGTTTATCCTTTCCTTCCCAATTTGGCCCCCAGGAGAGAAGTAAGAAAGAGAAGAAGCTGTGATGGAAGAGCACAAACGGGTGACAAACGTGTTTGGCGTGATTCATCATGAACAGGCACAAATTCTTTGGGCGAGGGCTGGGACTCTCCTTTCCCCCTTGAGGAGATGGTGACCCCAGCCTAGAGGAATCCACGCCGGGCCCCAGTCGGCCGTGCTGGCTTCCGGGCCGAGTAGGGACTCTGCTGCTTCCCACCTCCAGGGTGACTTCCCCTCTCTGTAGATACCTCCCCTCTCTGAACTTGAATTTTCTACCTGCCGTAATGGGAAGAAATGTTACCTTCCTTGCCTGACTCAAGGGTGCGTGTGAAGCTCAGAGTAGACTGGGATGTGGTCGTGCTTGGTAAACTGTAAAATGATTAGCATTCGTGAAGCGTTCGTGTGCTCCCTGGCAGTAAGTCCTCACGTTTACGATGGATCAACGAAGGCAGCCAGGCAAACTCTCAGGTTATGACCTTATAAGGCATATTTGGATTACAAGGAGGCAAAATGAAACAGTGCCTTTCCTCCTAATTTTGGTTATTTCTATATTTCCAAATAGAAATGTAAATTCTGAAATTTCAGGTAATTCCCCCCTCCAAATCCCAGCTCTCAATTCAGCCTTTCTGAGCTCCTCCCTAATTCGAAATCTTACTAGCCCATCCCGAATCTCCGGGGTCCCGTCGCTTTGGGGGACTGGCGAGTTCTGCTCCTCTCGGCTCTGCTACGTCCCTGCCCCGACCCCTCCGCGGGAGTCTGGGGTCCCCGCTGGGTCAGGCGCCAAGCCGGCAGGGGGCGCGGTCCACTAGAGGCCACGGCTCCCCAGGTCCCGGGCTCGGGCCATCCACGCGGTCCCTCCTGCGGGCTCTTGCTGTTCTTCGCCAGGAGGCTCTGCACTCCAGGCTGCATAGGTCCTGGATATGGACCTCGAGAGGTTGTAGTGGCGCCCCTTCGCCCTGGCGTACCTTCTGAACCCTGTGCCCAGAGAGTTAGAGCTGTGGCAGTTCCGCACCAAGCGCCTGGAGCCTATACCTAAGCCACGAGGGACCCCCCCCCCGCACTCCTCTCGCCCCACTCCAACCCCAGTCTCAAAGCAATGCGCGCGTCCGAGAGCCTGAGTGCGCGTGCCCGAAGAAAGACAGGGCGGGCAGCCGGGCTGCCCAGGCCCCGCCCCGCCCCGCCGCTCCCCCATCCCCAGCGAGCTTATAAAGCGCAGGAACAGAGCTGGCCACTCAGTGGATTCTTGGTGACACTAGATACAACAGCTCGAGCTTTGCCACTTCGGGCTTCTCACTGCAGTTGGGCTTGGACTTTGGGGTTTTGCCACTGCCAGTGGGACGTCTGAGACTTTCTCTTCCAAGTACTTGGCAGATCACTCACTTAGCAGGTACGTGCCGCAGTCCCTGCGGGTTAAGAGGTGGGGTGGCGGCAGTGCTTGCCAAGGTCTTCAACTGGGAGCGCTGGGTGAGGGAAACAACCCACTTTGGGGGGTTCCCTGAGGGGTACATCCCAAATCCTTGGCCCAGCTCGTGCACACAGCTGGAGATCCAGAGATCCAGTCTCCTCTGCTCCGTCTGCCAAGTCCCAAGAAGTTGAGCAGGGGCCCCCTGGGAACCTGGCGGGGTGCAGCGGCCTCCCTTGCGGGGCCTGTCACCCGCCCGGCGGGTGCAAACGCCTCTGGCGCCTCTCTGCGCCGAGGGGAGATAAGCGTCTGAGCCCGGGAGAGCGCTGGCTATACCCGCCCGCGCCGGGGCCCCCGCCCGCCCTCCGTGCCCCGCCCGGGCGGTGCAGCTGGCCTGGTTGCTCAGGCTCGGCTCTTTATTCTTTTCCAGGGTCTGCGCTTACCAGCTGGGATGAAGCTGATCTCCGTCGCCCTGATGTACCTGGGCTCTCTCGCCTTCCTAGGCGCTGACACCGCTCGGTTGGATGTCGCGTCAGAGTTTCGAAAGAAGTGAGTCCCGGGCAGCGGCTTCCCCCGTCCTGGTACCTGGCAGGCAAGGGGAGCTGACGGTTGGTCCCTAAGGTCTGGAAGTGAATGGGAGCAGGGAGAGGCCGGGGGACGTCGCTGGAACCCACGCGAATCGGGCTGCTTGTGTTTTCCAGGTGGAATAAGTGGGCTCTGAGTCGTGGGAAGAGGGAACTGCGGATGTCCAGCAGCCACCCCACCGGGCTCGCTGACGTGAAGGCCGGGCCTGCTGAGACTCTTATTCGGCCCCAGGACTTGAAGGGCGCCTCTCGAAGCCCCGAGGGCAGGTAACTATGCCGCGTGCTGCCCAGGGACGGGAGGGAAGGAGGACATGCGGGAGGAGCCCCCACTCTCCACTACCCTGGCCCTGGGGATCGTCCGGGCTGGACGGCAGCTCAGACAGCGAAAGCAGTTTCCAGCTCCCTCTGGCCCTAGAATGGCTCCCGTTCCCTGTGGCTGGGGCCAGAGCCCTGCTTAATGGGGTCTCAGGTTGTCTTTCTTCCTCCTCGCAGCAGTCCGTTTCCAGTCCGCATCCGAGTCAAGCGCTACCGCCAGAGCATGAACAACTTCCAGGGCCTCCGGAGCTTTGGCTGCCGCTTCGGGACGTGCACGGTGCAGAAGCTGGCACACCAGATCTACCAGTTCACAGACAAGGACAAGGACAACGTTGCCCCCAGGAGCAAGATCAGCCCCCAGGGCTACGGCCGCCGGCGCCGGCGCTCCCTGCCCAAGGCCGGCCGGGGTCGGACTCTGGTGTCTTCTAAGCCACAACCACACGGGGCTCCAGCCCCACGAGTGGAAGTGCTCGCCACTCTGTTTGGGATGTAGGCGTCCAAGGCACAGCAAATAGTCGCGCAAGCATCCTGCTAGTGCCTCCTGGGACGGAGGACTTCCCGAGCGGTGTGGGGACCGGGCTGTGACATCCCTGCAGAGACCACGGGTCCGGGAGGCACCGTCCGGCGGCGAGCTCTGGCTTTGCAGGGGTCCCTCCTGGGGGCATCGCTTCCTTAGCCTTGCTCAGGCGCGGGTGCCCCGGGGAGGCGGGCAGAAGAACTGAAGGGAGTGTTTGCCAGACTTAAGGAGAAGAGAAACTGAGAAATGAATGCTGAGACCCCCGGGGCAGGGGTCTGCGTCACTGCCGTGCTCGCCCACAAACTGATTTCTCACGGCGTGTCACCCCACCAGGGCGCAAGCCTCATTATTACTTGAACTTTCCAAAACCTAGAGAGGAAAAGTGCAATGCGTGTTGTACATACAGAGGTAACTATCGATATTTAAGTTTGTGCTGTCATGATTTTTTTTGTAACTTCAAATACAGAGATATTTTTGTACGTTATATATTGTATTAAGGGCATTTTAAAATCAATTATATTGTCCCCCTCCCCCTATTTTAAGACGTGAATGTCTCAGCGAGGTGTCAAGTTGTTCGTTGCGTGGAACGTGAGTGTGTTTGTGTTTGTGTGCATGAAAGAGAAAGACTGATTACCTCCTGTGTGGAAGAAGGGAACACCGAGTCTCTGTATAATCTATTTACATAAAATGGGTGATATGCGAACAGCAAACCAATAAACTGTCTCAATGCTGATTCATTCTCTCGGCACCGCTCGCGTCTAGGGAGGGAGAGCGCCCTGGTGCCGGCCCGCCCAGGAGCCTTGGGGTCCCGCCGCCGCGCTTGGGGAAGAGGGACGGCGGCGCGTGCAGGTGCTGGCCCTACTCTGACCGGGCTGAGCTGTCACGAGCTCTGTTCTCTGCGTGGGGCGCGCAGAGCACGTGTCCTGGGTGCGAATCAGGGCTTCGCGGAGACGCCCGAGGTCACCGCCTGGCGTGGCGGCCAGGCGGGGCGGGGGTAGGGGAGCCCTAGGAGGTTGGCGAGCCTGGCCTCTCGGGTTGCGCAACAGAGTCCTAGATTTATTATAGGGTTACTCACAGAACCCTGCAGGAAAGCGCGCTTCGAAGGGTTGGGGTGGTCTCCGAGGCCTTCTAAGTTCCCCCTGCCTGCCGCGGGTGTTAAAAGTTCCAGTCAGCCCCAGCAATACGTGGAGACACTTCCAGAAGGCCCAGTAACCCCCAGGAGCCCCAGGTCTGCCGGGGCCTGAGCGCCCGCGGATGGCGGGCTCCCGGGCGAGGCTGCGGCGCCCCCTGCCGGCAGCCGGAACGGGCCCAGCGCCGCCAAGGAGTACGTGCGGTTTAATAAGTTCTCCTACGTGGGAGTCAGCACACAGTCCTAATGAAAGAGGAAAGAAAGAAGAAGAAAAAAACAGTTTGCAGATGCCAACCAGGGCTGTCCTCCTACACCCCCCAGACCTGCACCGCGGGTCCCTGTTCGGGGACAGTGACTCAGCGCCCACACGCTGCGCAGCGTGCAGCTGCCGGCTGGAGGCGGGCGGGACGGACGTGCCGCCGGAACCGTGAGCCTCCGACGGCCTGAGACCTTCATTGTTCCGCCTCCCCTCGCCGCGCACCTCTTCCTTCCTCCTTCCCAAGCCTTTTTTCGTTTTTTCTCCACTTCTCTCCAGCCTTCCTCTCTCTCCCTCCTTCCTTCCTCCTCGCTTTCTTTATATGCCTTATCTTCTGAGAAGTTTAACCCCAGTTCCGGCTGTAGACGGACACTAAGCCCCCCATTAAGTGACCAGGAAGACAGGGGACATGGAAATAGTTAGGACATAAGGGAAGAGTAAAGAGAGGCACCCCTGGTTTTGATTTCGGGGTGCCCCATTTGTCTCATCCAATGTCCTGAAGACCTAAGATGGAGACCAGCAGCTTGTCTTTCCAAAAAGCTTCCCTGATCTCAATGTCAGTGCTTGTAGGTGATCTCAGAAACTTACTGAAGAAAACCTGAAGAAAAGTTTGGAGAATGAAAATGTTTCCAGGTGGCCTACAGCCTTCTGGGGCTTTTGCACATTACAGGGCCCCCTCCGAGGAGCTAGGATGTTTAGTTTCTTGCAGCAGAAGCCTGCAAGGAAGCCTGCATAGGGCCTCTCTCCTAGTCTGGGGTCCAGAGATACCTCATTCCAAAGCAGTTTCAATTTAGAAGAAAGTAAACTGGAGCAAATAGAATTTCCCAAAGACCACACAAAGCCTCAATTTGGGCACCTGGCTGTTGACAGGGCCAATCTCATATAGTTCATTGTCCTATTTGATCGTAATAATTGTGTGAGGTTTACCAGAATTGAGGGGGTTAGAAATGCAGCCACAGACCATTCTTGTCCTCGAGGTTGGTCTTTCAGAAAAACATTCACTTTGTGGGAACTCTGTGCCAGGCACTGAAATGGCACCAGGCATGTATGAATGAAAGAATGACTGAAGATTCCCATCACGGAGTTTCTGTGCCAGTGAGCGGGTTCTGGGTGGTCTGAAGGGGCTACAGAAACTGCAGAGAGCAGCGAACACTTCAGCCTCGCAGACAGTGGCTCAAGATTAGACACTCACTCCTTTCCTTCAGCCAAGGTTTGTCCTGTAGCCACAAAGCGCTCCAGCCAAACCTCACCCTGGCACAGCGTCAGCCAGCAAACAAAGCTGCCAAAGGCAGGTTGGGCACTAGCTTAGGGCAGTTGTGAGCAGGGAACAGGCGTCTAGCCTTGTGCTGAGGAAGTCTTATGACTTCAGGGAATCCAAGGCAAGTGAAGGAGATGGTTCAGCTTTGAGAGGAAGGAGGCAGCTGCTCAGCTGGAGTCCTTCCCGCTGAAAATCCTGTGACTGGAGACGTGTGAGGAGACAGAGACCCTCCTAAGACCAGTTTGGTACGAGTTCAGGATTAACTGAAGGTCATCATCAAACCCCAGGCCCTTCTCTGTGAGGTGCTGAAGCTTATCGGGATAGGGACTCTTGATGCCAAGAACACATCGTTTATCAACATGATGAGTCATTTGTGAACTGATTCAACCTGTCTGCAGCTGAGGAGCAGTCACAGCTTTTATCTTCAGCTACTGTTGCTGGCTGTGGGAATGGCACCATCCATTTGTAATCAAACACAGGGTATCAGGCAATTTCTTGAAAAGCCAACACTTTGGCTGAACAGCTAAGGGTGAAAGGGAGTGATGGGGAGGAATGGAAACAGATTCTTTTTTTAGCACTTGCGTGGTGTCAGATATTCTCTTTGCCACTCTATACACCTTATCTCATTTAATTCTTACAACAGCGTTGTGAAGTAGGTGTTATCTGTTTGTAGATAAGGAAACAACCTCAGAGACAGAAAGTAACTCAGGCAAGGCTACACAGTGAGTAATAAGCAGTGGAGCCTGGATTTGCACTCAAGTGCTACAGGCTATTTTGATGCTCTACAGACATAAGGAGTAGAGTGGGATAATTTTAACATTTAGGTTCTCCAGCCAAATGTCCCCAAATGTCCTCTAAAACAGGGATAGCTTGTATAGGTGATTTACACCTGTGGTTCTGAAAGATTTACATGAGGGCTGGTAGAATTGGGAAGGAGAGCTGCTTCAGCAGTAAGCTCAATGAGTGCAAAATAAATAAATGAAGTGAGTTTTAAATTCTTGGTCTCGGTTTGAAGAAGGGCTTATAAATCAACCTTTTTCCTCCCCTGAGCTAAGCCACTGACCTCTTTGGTTTGAATTGCCAAATATAGTTAAAACATACACTGAAGCCTCAAGAGCTGGTTTCGGTGGGGAAGGCCTTCTGAGCTATTCCTGGCCAAATGCAGTCCCACACTGTAGGTCTTAAGTCGCCTGGAAGAACACCTGTGTCTACAAAACTGCAAATAGAGTCTCCACCCTTTAGGTGGGACCTTTTGTCTTGGCAACTGCTGCTCAAGGCAGCTTTTCAGAGGATGTTCTGAGCTGACTCTGAGAGAGAGAGAAAGCAAGCTATGACATAAGGTCCCTCCTTTCCCCAGCTGAGAAGGAGAATGCCTTGTTACCCTGAGTCTCACAGAGGTTTCTGCCAAAGCCAGGCTGGAGGCTTGGTCTTCATTTGCATGGGAAGAAGGGTGAGGCTAGATAGCTATCTGGTGGTCCCACTGGCCTTGTTCCAGAGCTATTTTGGAACATTCTGGAAAAACAATAAAATGACTGTGGCCACACAGGCAGCCAAATTTAGTAGGTTTTTGTACATTTATCCAACATTAGGAATGTAGTTTTGAGTATTAAGGTACAATTTTAAAGCGTTTTACTTTATTTGCAATATTTATACAGTGTAGAAGAAAAAGATTCACCTTTAATACTACTTCATTTTTTTTTGAGTTTTTGATTCATTCATTCTGTTGGAATATTTCTTTTTTTTTGAGAGAGAAAAAAAGAAGAAGAAAGAAAAAGTGGGAGAGAGAACAGAATTATTGCTCTATTGCCCAGGCTGGAACGCAATCTTAAAAAGGTATTAAAAACCTCTTTTATGCTGTCAATTGTACTTAACAACAGAGACAGGAAGGAATAAGGGAAGAAAATAACAGACAGTCAACCAATATTTCATTTAGGTCTGTAAGATACTATGCAAATGCTAAAGAGTAATTCACTTCCTATTATACAGTCACTTTCAGAATGAGTATAATATAAATTAACAATGCGATGTCAAAATCTCCCGCTATTATTCTGCGGGAGTCCAGATCTCTTTGTAAGTCAATAAAAACTTGTCTTATATATCCGGGTCCTCCTTTATTAGGTACATATATATTTATAATCTTTAACTCCTATTGTTACATTGATCCTTTTACCATTATGTAATATCCTTCTTTGTTTCTTTTAGTCTTTATTACTATTAAAGTCTATTTTATCAGAGACAAGAGTTACAACTCCTGTTTTTTTGTTTTTGTTTATTTATTTATTTTTGCTCTCCATTTAATTAGTAAATCTTCCTCCATCCATTTATTTTAAGTCTTTGTGTATCGTTGTGAGTTGGATCTGGATACTACGTACCGATGGTTTTTAACTTTTTATTTGATTTGCCTGTCTGTGACTTTAATTAGGGCATTGTATCCATTTAATTTTAGGATTAATATTAATATTTGTGAGTTCAATATTGTAATTTAATGCTAACTGGCTTTTTTGCCCGTTATTTGATGTAAATTCTTCATTATGGAGATACTCTTTACATTTTGATGAATTTTTAAGATAACTGATACTGGTTGTTCCTTTCTGTTTGTAGTGCTTCTTTCAGAAGATCTTATAAAGCAGCCTAGTGGTGATAAAATCTCTGAGTGCTTGCTTGTTTGCAAAAAATTTTATTTTTCCTTCATTTATAAAGCTTAGTTTGGCAGGATACGAGATTCTGGGTGGAAAATTCTTTTCTTTGAGGATATTGAATATTGACCCCCACTCTCTTCTAGATTGTAGAGTTTCTGCTGAGAGGTCTGCTGTGAGTCTGATAGGCTTCCCTTTATAGGTAATCTGACCTTTCTCTCTAGCTGCTCTTAGAATTTTCTCCTTTATTTCAACCCTAGTGAATCTAGCAATTATATGTCTTGGAGTTGGTCTACTTGAGGAATATCTTTGTGGTGTTCTCTGGATTACCTGGAGTTGAGTATTATCCTGCCTTACTAGGTTAGGAAAGTTTTCCTGAATAATATCCTGAAAAATATTTTCCAACTTAGATTCATTCTCTTCATGACATTCAGGTACACCGATCAATCGTAAATTAGGTC
>PVKP010016694.1:0-47634 GCA_004027715.1 Plecturocebus donacophilus
TAAGATGGACTCTCTCACTCTGTTACCCAGGCTAAAGTGCAGTGGCTCAGTCTTGGCTCACTGCAACCTCCACCTCTGGGGCTCAAGTAATTCTCCTGCCTCAACTTCCCGAGTAGCTGGGATTATCACGTATGCACCCCCATGCCTGGCCAATTTTTGTATTTTTAGTAGAGACAGGGTTTCACCATGGCCAGACTGGTCTCGAACTCCTGACCTCAAGTGATCCACCTGTCTCAGTCTCCCAAAGTGCTGGGATTACAGGCGTGAGCCACTGCACCCAGCCAAAATTAACCATTTTAAAGTGTACGATTCAGTAGTATTTAATACAGTCACAGTGTTATGCAACATCACCTCTCTCCAGTTTACACCTTTTATCACCCCGGAAGGAAACCCTGTACCCGTGAAGCACAGCTTCTCCGTTCCACTCTCCCCCTGGCCCCAGCAAGTTCTGCTCTGCATTCTATTTCTCTGGCTTGACCTATTCTGCACATTTCATGTAAATGGAATCGTATCCTATGTGCCACTTTGCGTAAGCCCCGTGTTTGTGAGGCTCACTCCTGTTGTCGCCCGTCAGTGCTTTATTCCTTTTTATGACAAAATAATGTTCCATTGCTATATTACTTTTTAATTGGAAAAGCAATGAAAATTGTTTTTAATGGGTCTAAGAGGACCCACTAGGATAAGAACTACACAGAGATAATGAGGAAGGGGTTACATTGATCTGGCTCTCTGCAGAGCTGGAGAGACTCCAGTGTCAGGAACGCCACTCCGAGGGCAGAGGGAAGCACCTTTTCATTTACTGGTTAATTGTCATTCCTCAGGGCACAGATCCATCTATTATCCTTGGTTCATGACACACTCAGAGCTGCTGCCTGCATGGCCTCCTCCCATGTGTGTGTGTGCATGTGTGTGTGTGTATACCACGTGCATATATATGTGTGCATGTGTGTGTGTGCATTCATTCATGTGAATGACAGAGTGCCTCAGGGAACCTACTGCCCGACCCGAGATTTAGAAAGTTCCCCACAACATAGATCTGGCATTTTCCTCTCCCATCCCACCCCTTCCTTCCTACATTTTTGTCCTGTTGTTCCTTTGCGTTTGCCATTTGTAGAAAACATGTTTCACTAAATCACATATTGTTTATGTTGTTTGTTATGGAGCCTGATAGAAAATGTGTGATGCCGGGCGCGGTGGCTCACGCCTGTAATCCCAGCACTTTAGGAGGCCGAGGCGGGCAGATCATTTGAGCTCAGGATTGTAAGACTAGCCTGGCTAACGTGGTGAAAACCCATCTCTACTAAAAGTACAAAAAAAATTAGCCAGGCCCAGTGGCCAGTGCCTGTAACCCCAGCTACTCAGGAGGCTGAGGCAGAAGAATTGCTTGAACCCAGGAGGTGGAAGTTGCAGTGAGCCAAGATCGCAACACTGCACTCCAGCCTGGGCAACAGAGCAAGACTCCATCTCAAAAAAAAAAAAAAGGGAAAAGAAAACATGATTCTAGTGCCATCTTATTGGACTTGTTTTCTGTTGTTGTTTTTTGTTTTGTTTTTGAGACAGGGTCTCACTCTGTTGCCCAGGCTGGAGTGCAGTGGCACAAACATGGCTCACTGCGGCCTCCACTCCCAGGATCAAGTGATCTTCCTGCCTCAGCTGGGACCGTAGGCGCACACCACCATGCCCGGCTAACTTTGTTTAATTCTTTGTAGAAATGTGGGTCTCATTTTGTTGCCCAGGCTGGTCTTGAGCTCCTGGGCTCCAGTAATCCTCCTGCCTCAGCCTCCCAAAGTGCTGGTATTACACGTATAACCCACTGCTTCCAGCCTGGACTTGCTGCTTTCACTCAATATTATGTTATTAGAAGTCACACAAAGGGCACAGTAGCTCACCCCTGTTGTCTCAGCTACTCGGGAGGGTAAGGCAGGAGAACCACTTGAGCCCAGGAGTTTGAGACCACAGAGAGCTATAGTCATACCTGTGATCGAGCCACTGCACTCCAGCCCGGGCAGCATAGCAAGCCCTCATCTCTTTTTAAAAAGAATAATAATAAAATAAAGATTCACGTGTGATTTTGCATGAGGACTTCCTTTTTCAGTGCTGTATAGTGTTCCATTGTGATCATCCCACTTTTTTTTTCTTTTTTTTTTTTTTTTGCTTAAGACAGGGATCTCGCTCTGTCACTCAGATCGGAGTGCAGGCTGCAATCTTGGCTCACTGCAGCCTCAACTTCCCAGGCTTAGGCAATCCTCCCGACTCAGACCCCAAAGTACAGGTGTGTGCCACCACACCCAGCTAATTTTTGTATTTTTGCAGAGACTGGGTTTTACCATATTGCCTAAGTTGGTCTCGAACTCCTAAACTCGCAATTTGACTACCTCGGCCTCCCAAAGTACTGGGATTACAGGTGTGAGCCACCATGCCTGGACCATCCCACTATTTTTTTAATCCATTCTCTGCGTGAGCATTTGGATTCATTGCTATTAGAACAAGTGAAGGGCTGGGCACAGTGGCTCATGCCTGTAATCCCTACACTTTGGGAGGCTGAGGAGGGCAGGTTACCTGAGCCCAGGAGTTTGAGACCAGCCTGGGCAACATAGCGAAACCTCGTCTCTACAGAAAATACAAAAATTAGTTGGGCATGGTGGCACATGCCTGTAGTCCCAGCACTTTGGGAGGTCCAGGCAGGAGGATCACTTGAAGCCAGGAGTTTGAAACCAGCCTGAGCAACGTGGCAAGACCCTGTCTCTATGAAAGAAAGGAAGGGAAGGAAGGGGAAACGAGGAAGGAAGGAAGGTTTTTTGTTGTTGTTGTTTATTTGTTTTTGAGATGGAGTCTTGCTCTGTCACCAGGCTGGAGTGCAGTGGTGCAATCTTGGCTCACTGCAACCTCCACCTCCTGGATTCAAGCGATTCTTCCACCTCAGCCTCTCGAGTAGCTGGAACCACAGGCGCCTGCCACCACACCCAGCTAATTTTTGTATTTTTAGTACAGACAGGGTTTCACCATGTCGGCCAGGTTGGTTCAATCTCTTGACCTCGTGATCTACGCGCCTCAGCCTCCCAAAGAGCTGGGGATTACAGGCATGAGCCACTGTGCCTGGCCAGAAAGAAATGTTTTTAAATAATTTTTTTTAAAACAGAACAAGTAAACAAGCCACTTTTCTGTGCCTTCATGCTTTCCTTGTCTTTGAACATTTGCATGGTTGGATCACGGCCTATGTAAAAGTCAGGTCAGGCTGGGCACGGTGGCTCATGCCTGTAATCCCAGCGCTTTGGGAGGCTGAGGCGGGTGGATCACTTGAGCTCAGAAGTTCAAGACCAGCTTGGCCAACATGGCAAAACCCATCTCTACTACAAATACAAAAACTGGTGCACAGCTGTAATTGCAGCTACTCGGGAGGCTGAGGTAGGAGAATCACTGGAGCCCAGGAGGAAGAGGTTGCAGTGAGCCCAGATCGCACCACTGCACTCCAGCCTGGGTGACAACAGCAAGATTCCATCTCAAAATAAAATAAAATAAAGTAAAAAAGTCAGGTCTGTTCTTACATTGCATCATCACATCCCCTGAGCACCTTCTCTGCATAGCCAAAACCTCACTGTCAACCACATTTTTGGTGGCTGCCTAATATTCTGCCACAGGGAGGGATCATAATTACTTAGCCAGTCCCCAGTTGCCGGACACAGTGCCTGTACAGCCTGCTGGTATCCACAGGGATGCTATGAACATCGTGCCCTGCACGCCCCCCTGACCCTGGGCCTTGGGCCGCCCTGTCCCCTTCCCCGCAGGCGAGCCCAAGACCTCGGCGGCCCCGCTGAGCATCGCCAACGGCGCCGGCCCCGCCAGCACCTCGGAGGACGCCATCAAGAGCATCCTGGAGCAGGCGCGCCGTGAGATGCAAGCGCAGCAGCAGGCGCTGCTGGACGTGGAGGCGGCACCCCGGGGCCGCTCGGTGCCCCCCTCGCCCCCGGAGCGGCCGTCGCTGGCCACCGCGAGCCAGAATGGGGCCCCGGCCTTGGTGAAGCAGGAGGAGGGCGGCGGGGGCCCCGCGCAGGCACCGCTCCCGGTCCTGTCCCCCGCCGCCTTCGTGCAGAGCATCATCCGCAAGGTCAAGTCTGAGATCGGCGACGCCGGCTACTTCGACCACCACTGGGCCTCGGACCGCGGCCTGCTCAGCCGCCCCTACGCCTCGGTGTCGCCCTCGCTGTCCTCCTCCTCCAGCTACTCGGGTCAGCCCAACGGCCGCGCCTGGCCCCGCGGGGATGAGGCCCCTGCGCCCCCAGAGGACGAGGCGGCGGCCGGGCCGGAGGACGAGCCCCCCAGGGCGGGCGAGCTCAAGGCCGAGGGCGTGGTGGCCGAGGCGGGCGCGCGGCTGCCCTACTACCCGGCCTACGTGCCGCGCACGCTGAAGCCCACCGTGCCGCCGCTGACCCCCGAGCAGTATGAGCTGTACATGTACCGCGAGGTGGACACACTAGAGCTCACCCGCCAGGTCAAGGAGAAGCTAGCCAAGAACGGCATCTGCCAGAGGATCTTCGGGGAGAAGGTGAGCGCAGGGCGCGCCCCCAGTGTCGTCAGGGAAGCAGGATGCCCACCCAAGCAGGCCCGAGGGACCCCAGGGGCCCGGGCCCTCATTCCTGAGTCCTGCTGTCCCTGGGCCCCTCAGGAAGGAGGGCCTCCATTCTGCTCCATGGTTGTTAAAACCGGGAAATTCTTCCATCCTGGCCAGTAAACGGCCACTTGCCTCCCCTCCTCCGGGCCCCTCCAGATCACCTGAGCTCCAGCCACTAAAGGGTTAAGTGCCAGGACTTGGTGGCTCATGCCTGTAATCCCAGCACTTTGGGAGGCGGAGGTGGGAGGATCTCTTGAGCCCAGAGGTTTGAGACCAGCCTGGCCAACATGGCGAAACCCTGTCTCTACTAAAAATAAAAAATTAGCCCGGCATGGTGGCCTGTGCCTGTATAGTCCTGGCTACTTGGGAGGCTGCGGCAGGAGCATTGCTTGAACCCTGGAGGTGGGCGGTTGCAGCGAGCCAAGATCTTGCTGCTGCACTCCAGCCTGGGTGACAGAATGATACTCCGTCTCAAAAAAACAAAAAGGCATTGGGGACCAGCCTGGGCAATGTAAAGAGACCCCCATCTCTACAAAATAAAAAAGTTAGCTGGGTGTGGTGGTGCACAGCTACTCAGGAGGCTGAGGTGGGAGACCTGCTTGAGCCCAGGTGGTCAAATCTGCAGTGAGCCATGATCACGCCACTGCACTCCAGCCTGGGCAAAAGAGCAAGACCTCATCCCAAAATAAATAAATTTTTGTAAAAGAGTTAACTAAGGCTTGGCCCAGCCAGGGGACCTCAGTGTGTCCTAATTGATTGGTGCCTTTGCAATGCCAGTTTTACGTGTCACTTCCACTTTTAGCAGGGGAATAGGTAAAGAGTCAGGCAAGCTCAGAGGAGGGAGAAATGGCTTAAGTGGGAGGTCAGGGAAGGCATCCTGGAGGAGGGGGCACTGAGGATTTTTACATGTAGGGACATCAGGGAGGGCACTAGAGGGGAGGGGCACAGCAGAGGCACACGGCAGGCACCTATAAGGAGCAAATGAAGGCTGCGTGGACTCCAACAGAGGGAAGGGGAGGGGAGGTCCAGCCTGATGGCTCACGCCTGTAATCCCAGCATTGAGGGAGGCCAAGTTGGGTGGATCACTTGAGGTCGGGAGTTCGAGACCAGCCTGGCCAACATGGCAAAACGCTGCCTCTACTAAAAATACAAAAATTAGCCAGGCATGGTGGCGCACACCTGTATAAGTGCCAGCTCCTCAGGAGGCTGAGGCAGGAGAATCGCTTTAACCCGGGAGGCGGAGGTTGCAGTGAGCTGAGATCGTGCCACTGCACTCCAACCTGGGCAACAGAGCAAGACTCTGTCTCAAAAAAAAAAAAAAAAAAAAAGGAGGGGAGGGAGGGCCAGGCCAGGCCTGTATCTCAGGGGCCCTCTGACCTACCTGCCTGCCCCACTCCTCACAGGTGCTGGGCCTGTCACAGGGCAGTGTGAGCGACATGCTGTCCCGGCCAAAGCCCTGGAGCAAGCTGACGCAGAAGGGGCGGGAGCCCTTCATCCGCATGCAGCTGTGGCTCTCCGACCAGCTCGGCCAGGCGGTGGGCCAGCAGCCCGGCGCCTCCCAGGGTGAGTGTGGCGGCAGCATCCTGGGGGGTTGCTGGCAGCCTTCCCACCTGCACAGTGGCGCGTCTGCCTGGCTTCACTGCCCGAGTCTACCTGTCCCTTCATCCCCGCTGTCCTGGATCTCATCCCGGCCATTGTCACGGCTTCCCTGGCACACGGCAGAGGGCTCCTGGGGTTTCTCTGCTCCCCTTTCTTCCTTCCTCCAACCGGAGGGATGCTTCTAGAAGCTGCGTGCCTGATGCACTTGGTCCTGGCTTTAAGCCTCCAGGTGACTCCGTGGTGCCCAGAGCAGATGGAGAACATGCTTTGCATGTGGAGTCCCACATCTGGAATCGCTAATTGATCGCAGCTCTGTTTCCCAAACACTCAGCATGCAGACTCAGACTCCTTCTTAGCACAGGGCCTCGGGCAGTGCTACCCAGCTGCCCACGATGGCACGAGCAGGCTGGAGTGTGAGCTTTGCCCAGGTGAGGAAATGGAGGCTCAGAGGCACGTCCAAAGTTCTAGAGTCCAGAAGTGCTGAGGGGAGCCCCAGCTCCCTGCCACTGTGGGTACCAGGGGATAATTCTGCCAGGGCCCTGGTGAGGCACCCACCAAGCCCTGAACTGGGATGAGGGCAGAGACCAGGGGAGGCCAGACTCTGAGTCCAAGGTCCTGAGCCCAGTCTTGTCAATAGGACAAAACCGTATCTCGGGTTCACAGAAATGAGCCGGGTCAACAGGCCCATATCAACAGGAATATGGACTGGAAACATAATGTCAAGTGACATAAGCCCACGTCCCAGTGCCAGTGCTTACTGTAGAAGCTGACACCTGCAGGATGAGCCTGCACGCTGGTATAGCTGTATGGCTGCAGACCTATGCACTGAAATGGACGGAATCTGAGGCCAGGCATGGGGCTCACGCCTATAATCCCAGCACTTTGGGAGGCTGAGGCTGGAGGATCACTTGAAGCCGAGTTCAAGATCAGCCTGGGCAACAGAGGGAGACCCCGTCTCTACAAAATATAAAAATACATTGATCAGTCGTAGTGGTACGCGCCTGTGGTCCCAGCTTCTTGGGAGGCTGAGGCGGGAGGTCACTTGAGCTATGATCACACCACTGCACTCCAGCTTGGATGACAGAGTGAGACCCTGCCTCAAAAAAAAAAGGCCAGGGACAGTGGCTCATGCCTGTAATCCTAGTACTTTGGGAGGTGAAGGCAGGAGGATCTCTTGAACCCTGGAGTTTGAAATCAGCCTGAGAAACGTGGTGAAACCTCATCTCTACAAGTAAAAAATTAGCCGGTGTGGTGGCATGTGCCTATAGTCTTAGCTACTGGGGAGGCTGAGGCCGGAGGATCGCTTAAACCAGAGAGTTTGAGGCTGCAGTGAGCTATGATTGTGCCACAGCACTCCAGCATATGAGACCATCTCTTAAAAGACTTAATAAAATAAGATGTATAAAGGAAGCAGCACCCCCAGCTGGAAGGGAGTTTGCACTGGGCAGAGGGGGCCAAGAAGAGGCAGGAAGGGGGAACTTTGTCTGCTCTTCTCCTTTCTCATTTCATTTGTTTGTTTTTTGAGACGGAGTCTTGCTCTGTCACCCAGGCTGGAGTGCAGTGGCGCAATCTCGGCACACCACGACCTCCGCCTCCCGGGTTCAAGCGATTCTCCTGCCTCAGCTTCCCGGGTAGCTGGGACTACAGGCGTGCACCACCATGCCCGGCTAATTTTGTATTTTTAGTAGAGACGGGGTTTCTCCATGTTGGCCAGGCTGGTCTCAAATTCCTGGCCTCAGGTGATCTGCCCGCCTCAGCCTCCCAAAGTACTGGGATTACAGGCGTGAGCTACTGTGCCTGGCCCTTTCCTATTTCTTTAAAACAAGAAGGGAGATTGGAAGTGACGGGTGTGAAGTGTCAGCATGGATTCTAATGATGGGTCGAAGGGAGGGGAGGCCTTATCGTTTTTTGTGTATTTCTATAGGTTTGAAATATTCTATAAATACATTTGATTTTAAAACTCCTCTCCATAAGGCGTAATGAGGATTAAATGCAGCCATGCTAGTGACCGCTGTCACTTAGCACACAGAGCACCAAGTGCTTTGTCCTGTAATCCTCATGTCAGTCTCCACTGGAGGAACTGTTTAGCATTCCCATTTCACAGATGAGGAAATCCAGGGGCAGAGTAGCGCAGAGACTTGCCCAAGGCCACCATCCAGTGAGTGGCAGTGCTAGGGTGAGCACCCCGGGATGTGGACCATCAGGCTCCCTGCCCCCAGGGTCCCCAAATGTGCCTACCTGTGAAAAGACTTCCGTCCTTTTTTTATAGTGTTGTGGTGAGGGAGGGGATTGCGTTTGGTTTTTTTGTGTCGGAGTATCACTCCGTCACCCAGGCTGGACTGGTAAGCCACCATGCCTAGCCTGTAGTATTATGTTTGTTGTTGTTGTTGTTGTTGTTGTTTTAAAAAAAAAAGATGGGGTTTCACCGTGATGGCCAGGATGGTCTTGAACTCCTGACCTCAGGTGATCCACCCACCTCGGCCTCCCAAAGTGCTAGGATTACAGGCGTGAGCCACCGCGCCCAGTCGTGTTATGTTTTAACTTTTTTATTGTGATAAAATTAACATAACAGCTGGGCATGGCCGGCTTACGCCTGTAATCCCAGCACTTTGGGAGGCCAAAGTAGGCGGATTACTTGAGCCCAGGAGTTTGAGACCAGCCTGGCCAAGCCTGGCGAAACCCTGTGTCTACTAAAAATAGAAAAATTAGCCAGGCGTGGTGGTGTGCATCTGTAATCCCAGCTACTTGGGAGGCTGAGGCAAGAGCATCACTCGAACCCAGGAAGCGGAGGTTGCAGTGAACTGATGGTGCCACTGCATTCTAACCTGGGCGACACAGTGAGACTCTGTCAAAGAAAAGGCTGAGCACAGTGGCTCAAGCCTGTAATCCCAACACTTCAGGAGGCGGAAGTGGATGGATCACTTGAGGTCAGCAGTTCAAAACCAGCCTGGCCAACATGGTGAAACCCTATCTCTACTAAAAATACAACAGATTAGCCGGGCTGGTGGCAGGCTCCTGTAATCCCAGATACTTGGGAGGCTGAGGCAGGAGAATCACTTGAAGCCGTAGGCGGAGGTTGCAGTGAGCCGAGATCGCATCATTGCACTCCAGCCTGGGCAACAAGAGCCAAACTCCGTCTCAAAAAAAAAAATTAAAATTAAAAAAAAAGCCGGGCGTGGTGGCTCATGCCTGTAATCCAAGCACTTTGGAAGCCAAGGTGGGCGGATCACCTGAGGTCGGGAGTTCAGGACTAGCCTGACCAACATGGTGAAACCTCGTCTTTAAAAAAAAAAAAATTAAATTAAAAAAAATTTTTTTTTAAATCACATAACATAAAATGCACCTTTTAAACCATTTTTGAAGTATACAATTCAATGGATCTAATACATGCACAATGTGTGTGGCCATAACCTCTAATTCCAGAATATTCTACAACCCCAAAAAGGAGCCCTATACCCATAAAGCAGTCATTCAGTCATTGCCCACCCTCCTCTCCCCCCCAGCTCCTGGGACTCCAGGGGCTCCACTTTCTGTCTGTCTGGATCTGCCTCGTCTGAATGTCTCATTTAAATGGAATCCTGCACAACTTGGCCTCTGTGTCTGGCTTCTTTCAGTTAAGATGTTTTCAAGGCTCATACAGGTTGTATCAAAATTTCCTTCATTTTTATGGCTAAATTATATCTGTTCTATGGATAAACCCCCTTTTGGCTACTTTGAGTAATGCTCCTATGAAACCTTGTGCACTTATTTGTGTCTGAACCCCCATTTCCAGTTCTTTGGACTTATATCTAGTTCAGTTGGCTGGATCATATGGTAACTTTGTGCTGAACTTAACTGAGGAAGTTCAGAGAGTTGCTGTTTCTCCACATCCTTACCAACACGTATTATCTCCCGTGTGAAGTGGTATCTTGCTGTAGGCTTTTTTTTTTTTTTTTTTTTTGAGACAGAGTCTCACACTGTCACCCAGGTTGGAGTGGAATGGAGCAATCTCGGCTCACTGCAACCTCCACCTCCCAGGTTCATGCAATTCTCCTGCCTCAGCCTCATGAGTAGCTGGGACTACTCTGTCACCCAGGCTGGAGTGGTGAGCCACTGTGCCTGGCCTGTAGGGTTATGTTTTAACCACACCCAACTAATTTTTGTATTTGTAGTACAGACGGTGTTTCACCATGTTGGCCAGGTTGATCTGGAACTCCTGACCTCATGATCCACCCACCTTGGCTTCCCAAAGTGCTGGGATTACTGGCATGAGCCACCACGCCCAGCCCTCACTGTAGTTTTTATTTGCATTTCCCCAGTGTCTGATTGTTTTGGTTTTAAATTTTATTGTCATGGAGGGATTAGAGCACAGGTAGGATAGAGGTCAGCAGAGAAGATGGAGAATGGTGTTCCTGGTGGAAGGAACGGCGGGCGCAGGCAGCAGCTAGGAGGTGGGAGCATGCACGGCCTGGGAAGGGATGTGAGTAGAGGTGGGGGGACACCTTGTTCCCTGCTCTCCCAGAATAGGAAACCAAGCCTGGGTGAGGTGCCTCACGCCTGTACTCCCAGCACTTTGGGAGGCCAAGGCAGGCACATCACTTGAGGTCAGGAGTTCGAGACCAGCCTGACCAACATGGCGAAAGCCCTTCTCTATAAAAATACAAAAATTAGCCAGGCATGGTGGCGGTTGCCTGTAGTCCCAGCTGCTCAGGAGGCTGAGGTGGGAGGATCGCTTGAGCCTAGGAGGTCAAGCCTGCAGTGA
This sequence comes from Plecturocebus donacophilus, assembly GCA_004027715.1. Classification (NCBI taxonomy): domain Eukaryota; kingdom Metazoa; phylum Chordata; class Mammalia; order Primates; family Pitheciidae; genus Plecturocebus; species Plecturocebus donacophilus. The sequence continues at coordinate 10,950 of PVKP010016694.1, forward strand.
GCTGGAGTGAGTGCACTCCAGTCTGGACAACAGAGCAAGACCGTGTCTCAAAACCATTTATAATAAACAGGGACTCAAGCCTGGAGGTGGCGCCTGGAGCTGCTGGCCCTAAGGAGAAAGTGGTGATGGCAGATCTACCCTCACAGCCTCTGCTTGTTCATGACCCACTGGGCCTGGAAGCAAAAGGGTGTGACCGTTGCCCACAAGGTCCCACACAGTCTGGCTGTGGGCTGGGTGTTAGAACCTGTCCCGGGCCCCCGGGATGCCCTGGCCTCTGGGGTGGGCAGGAACCAGCACTGGAGCCCTGACCACACTCGTTGCTGAGGGTGCGCCAGAGGCCATGAGAGGGTTATAAAGCACGCTCTTATCGCCACGCCCTCTGCCAGTCACAGCCCGGGGTGTAATCAGCCAGCCTCATTAGCGCTGCCCACAGTGGCCGCATCAGTATTCCAGACCCTTCCACCCGAGGCTTCTCAGAATTGCAGAATTCTCAAGCAGTCAAGGAAGCCCTGTGCCGACACACGGTCCCTCCCTTCCCTCCGTCTTTCTCTCCTGGTCTCTGTCTCTGTCCTCCAATTTCTTTCTTTCTTTCTTTTGAGACAGAGTCTTGCTCTATTGCCCAGGCTGGAGTGCAATGGCACAATCTTGGCTCACTACAACCTCTGGCTCCTGGGTTCAAGCAAATCTCCTGCCTCAGGCTCTCAGGGATTACAGGCACCCAGCTAATTTTTTGTATTTTTAGTAGAGAAGGGTTTCACCGTGTTGGCCAGACTGGTCTTGAACTCCTGACCTCAGGTGATCTACCTGCCTTGGCCTCCCAAAGTGCTGGGATTACAGGTGTCAGCCACAGCACCCAATCACCTCCAGTGCCCTCGTTCTTATTTTTTTTTCTGGTTCACTTCTACTCACTCTCTCTCTCTCTCTCTGCCTCTCTTACCATCGCTCTCCCACTCCGTTTGCTCCGTCTCTCCCTCCCTGACCCTCAAGCGCTCCTTCCATCTCTCTCACTGTCTCTCTCTAATCTCCAGGAGAGAGAGGTTTCCCAGGACCTGCAACTTTCTGTAGTAAAATCAGGAAAGTCCCAGGCAGACTGGAACAGGTTGGTCACTCCGCTCTCTCCCCTGTCCCCAGCTGCCCACAGCCCTGTCTAGCACCCCTCCCTCAAGCCCCCCCAGGCAGGAAGACCCACCTCTCCCTGTGACCGCCTCGCTCTCCAGACAACCCGACTGTTCATGTGACCCCAGCCCTGTAATTAGCACACTCCTCCTGATAGAGATGATTTCTGAGATTTCCCATCACTTTTTCTCAAAGTCAGAGGAGCTGGAAAGGCCGGGTTCTGCCTGGAGGAGTGGGGTTGGGGGTGGCTGTGTTCTTTCCTGCCAGTCATCTGGGTCTATCTCCATGTCATCCCGTTTGCTTCGCTTCGCTTCCTGGAGCTCTAGGCTGGGACGTGGGTGCAGACAGTTTTCCAAGAGGCAGATGCCTTCAAAGACCCTCAGCTTTTTGTTTGTTTCTTGAGGCGGAGTCTCACTCTGTCGCCCAGGCTGGAGAGCAGTGGCGTGATCTCGGCTCACCGCAACCTCTGCCTCCCAGGCTCAAGCGATTCTCCTGCCTCAGCCTCCAGAGTAGCTGGGACTACAGGCACATGTCAACATACTGGGATAATTTTTTTGCGTTTTTAGTAGAGATGGGTTTCACCATGTTGGCCACGCTGGTCTTGAACTCCTGACCTGAGGTGATCCACCCCCCCCACCTTGGCCTCCCAAAGTGCTGGGATTGCAGGTGTGAGCCACTGTGCCCGGCCCAAACACCCTCTCCTGCTGCCGGCAGTGGGTGGACACCTGGGATAGCCTCTCGCTTTCCCAGACTGGCCCTCCCACACCAGTGTGGCATCAGTGCTCGCAACAATGAGCCTGAGACATGCCCACGTCAGCTCCAGCATCACACAGATGCTACGCGGATGGACAAGATCAGTTCGATTAGGGCAGGGGCACAGTAGGCTTCTTGAGACCCCCGGAGTGGGCTGCAGTCACACGGGGCTGTGATGCTGCTACTTGGAACTCTGGGCCTTCACCTTGCCCTTTTCAGGAGTCCTCAGAGGTCCTGGGTGAAATCCCTGACTCCGCAGGCATCTGCCCAGAGCCCCCGCCCCACCCCCAGGCTCTAGGGATTCACCTGTGGCTAACTTGTAGTCCTTGCCTTCAAGAGGCTCACAGATGGATGAGAGGATAGTGTTGGGCATAAGCCAACCCAGGCTCAAGTCCTGGCTTTGCCATTTATTGCTGTGTGATCCTGGACATGTTGCCTAACCTCTCTGAACCTCGGTGTCCTCATCCATAAAATGGGATGACATAGTACTTACCTCTTAGAGGTGTCATGAGGGTCACTTGAGATCATGAGCATTGGTCAGGCACAGTGACCCACACCTGTAATCCCAACACTTTGGGAGGCCAAGGCAGGAGGATCACTTGAGCCCAGGAGTTTGAGACCAGCCTGGGCAACACAGTGAAACCCCGTCTCTATTTAATTTTATTTTTTTTTAATAGAGATGGGGTTTCACCATGTTGGCCAGGCTCGTCTCGAACTCCTGACCTCAGGTGATCCACCCACCTCGGCCTCCCAAAGTGCTGGGATTACAAGTGTGAGCCACCATGCCCAGCTCTATTTTTAAAAAAAAATTTAAAAAGAGAAAGATCATAGGTATAAAGTACATAATACTACCCTGAGCATGTAGTAAGTGCTCAATAAAAGGAATTTATTAGCATCATCATCATTGTCATCAGTAAGGAAGAGATCTGGCCCAAGCAAGAAATTATAGCAAAGTGTGACAATATATACTCAAGGTGCTGTTAGACTCCAGAGGTATACATACCTCAGAGAAGGGACATTTAAGACCGGATCTTGAGGAATGCATAGGAGTTCAAATCAGAAGACAATTCCTCAGGATGGTAAGACCAGCCTGAGCAATGGCATAGGCGCTTAGAGAGGAGCCTAGGTGTTTGTGAAGGGGAGTGAGGGGGATGCCGTAGCTCCATTTGGCGCGGTGGGCAAGGACAAGCGAGTTCAGAGCCTTAATCACCAAGACAAGGTGATAGACATTACTCTGCAAGGGGCAGTGGGGAGCCATTGATGATTCTGGAGCATGGGAGCAGTCTGATCTGAGTGATCTACTCACCCATAAAGAGAAGGAGGGAACCCATCCTGGGCTCAAGATGTCCCTTCTGGAAGTAAAGCCATTGCTTTCTTTTCTTCTAGCTGTCACACATTTTAATGGTTATTTTAACAAGTTTCCAGCAGGTGGCATTGGAATGCCTCAAGGAAGAGGTGTCTTTTTCTAATTTGCTGGGATTCGGTGTGGCTAACACTGCGATTCCTAGACCCCACACCATGCTTGCCACCCCATTAAGGGTGCCTCCCTGGGCACGCCCCCACCTTTCCTGGTCTCTCAGTAGGCTCAGCTCACACTGGGACTCCCATGGATGCCTGTAATGCCCCAAGGGGTAGAAGAGGTGGAGGTGGGCCCTTGCCCCACGTTGTCTCATGGAGTCCTCTCAATGGCCCTAAGTAGGCTCGGTGTATGTGTAATGCTACGTGTCTTACGGCCCCATTTAACAGATGCAGGAACGGAGGCTTGGCAAAGTCATCCCACCTGAGATCACAAGCCCCAAATATCTTCCAAATCATTTTTCCAATATATATTCACACAAAATATCTTTTGAAAAATGAAAAATGGGCCAGACGTGGTGGCTCAACCCTGTAATCGCAGCATTTTGGGGGACTGAGGCGGGTGGATCACTTGAAGTCAAGAATTCTTTTTTTTTTTTTTTTTTTTGAGATAGAGTCTTGCTTTGGCACCAGGCGTCAGGCTGGAATGCAGTGGCGCAATCTCGGCTCACTGCAATCTCCACCTCCTGGGTTCAAGCAATTCTCCTGCCTCAGCCTCCCAAGTAGCTGGGACTACAGGCGTGCGCCACCATGCCCTGCTAATTTTTGTTTTTTAGTAGAGACGGGGTTTCACCATGTTGGCCAGGATGGTCTCGAACTCTTGACCTCATGATCCTTCCACCTTGGCCTCCCAAAGTGCTGGGATTATAGGCGTGAGCCACCACGCCCGGCCAAGGTCAGGAATTCAAGGCCAGCCTGACCAATATGGTGAAACCCCATCTCTACTAAAAATACAAAAGCTGTGTGTGGTGGCCCATGCTTGTAATCCCAGCTACTGGGAAGGCTGAGGCAGGAGACTCACTTGAACCCAGGAGGCAGAGGTTGCAGTAAGCCAAGATCGTGCCATTGCACTCCAGCCTGGGTGACAGAGTGAGTGAGACTCCATCTAAAAAAAAAGAAAAGAAATGAAAAATGTAGTTTAAAAGTCTACGTTTTTTTTTGAGATGGAGTCTTGCTCTGTTGCCCAGGCTGGAGTACAGTCGTGTGATCTCGGCTCACTGCAGCCTCGGCCTCCTGGCTTCAAGCAACTCTCCTGCTCAGCTGGGATTACGGACATATGCCACCACGCCCAGCTAAGTTTGGTATTTTTTAGTAGAGATGTGGTGTTACCACTTGGCCAGGCTGGTCTCTAACTCTTGACCTGAGATGATCTGCCGGCCTCAGCCTCCCACAGTGCTGAGGTTACAGGGTGAGCCGCCTCGCCCAGCTGCAGGCTGGCTTTTGAAACGTGGCGTTGCACTGCGGACGTTTCACTACAGTTTCTTTCATTGCCTCAGAGCAGCCCGCTGCAAGGAGCCAGTATTTTATTCAGCCAGTCTCCTGTGGTTGAACTTGTAGATCACTGCTGACGGCTTTAGTTGTTGCTGTTTATCTGACTTTTCATTTTGAGGTAACGTCTAATTTAAGGAATTGAAACAGTAGAACAGCAAACTCCCTGCACTGTACCCGGATTGAACAGTTACTGATTTTGCCACAACCATGCTCTTTCTCTGCCAATTGAGAAATTCGTTGACATCTTATCCCTTCTGCCCTAAATGCTTCAGCAAGTGCTTTTCAAGAATGAGAAATCTTACAGTGGTAAAATACTGGTCTGTATCCTACCATCTAGATTCAGTCTTCTTCAGTTGTCCCAGTAATATCCTTTATATGTTATATAAACTTTTAAATAAAATATATAATTCTTGGCCAGGTGCTGTGTGTGGCTCTCACCTGCAATTCCAGCACTTTGGGAGGCCAAGGCAGGCAGATCACAAGATCAGGAGTTTGAGACCAGCTTGACCAACATGATGAAATCCCGTCTCTACTGAAAATACTAAGATTAGCTGGGTGTGGTGGCAGGTGCCTGTAGTCCCAGCTTCTTGGGAGGCTGAGGCAGGAGAATTGCTTGAACCCAGGAGGCGGACATTGCAGTGAACCAAGATTACACCACTGCCCTCCAGCCTGGGTGACAGAACAAGACTGTCTCTTTTTCTTTCTTTTTTAATATTTTTATTTTTTAAAACTAAGACGGGGTTTCACCATGTTGGTCAGGCTGGTCTGGAACTCCCGACCTCAGGTGATCAGCCCACCTTGGCCTCCAAAGTGCTCGGATTACAGGCATGAACGACCATGCCCGGCCAAGAATCTGTCTCAGAAAATATATATGTATAAAAATTAGCCGGCTGTGGTGACATGCACCTGTAATCCCAGCTACTTGGGAGGCTGAGGCACAAGAATCTCTTGAACCCAAGAGATGGAGGTTGCAGTGAGCCGAGATCACACCACTACACTCCAGTCTACATGACAGAGCAAGACTCTGTCTCAATAAAAGAAAAAGTAGCCGGGCATGGTGACACACACCTGTAGTCCCAGCTACTTGAGAGACTGAGGTGGGAGGATCACTTGGGCCTAGGAGGTTGAGGTTGCAGTGAGTTCTGATCAAGCCACTGCACTCCAGCCTGGGCGACACGGTCTCAAAACGAATTAATTAATTAATTAAAATATGTAAATGTATTTTCCCTGTCCAGGATGAGATTCAGGATCATTTGTGTTTGGTTTTCATGTATTGATTTGGACTGCTGCGCTTTCTGAAGAGTAGAGGCTGTTATCTCATAGCTGGTCTGAATTTGGGCTGCCCGATGCTCCCTCCTAATCAGATTCAGGCTGTGTACTTGGGGCTGGGGCTATCCCAGAAGTGATGCCATACCCTTCTCAGGGCATCCTCTCAGGAGACCGACGTTGCTGACTTCTCCTGTGATTGTTGATAGTAACTTGGATCATTGGTTAAGATGGTGTCCACCAGCACCTGTAATCCCAACTACTCAGGAGGCTGAGGCAGGAGAATCGCTTGAACCCGGGAGGCAGAAGTTGCAGTGGGCTGAGATTGCATCACTGCACTCCACCCTGGGTGACAGAGAGAGAGTCCAAGCGGGTGTCTCTACTATAAAGTGGCTATTTTTCCCTTTGCAATTACTAAGCATTGTGTGGGGAGATACTTGGAGACTGTAAATATCCTAGTCCTCATCAAACTTTCATCCATTGGTTTTAGCATCCAGGAGGTCCCTACCTGAGTAATTATTACTATAGTGGCTGCAAAATGAGTAGTTAGCAAGCACGACTGCTGAAACTGGATGTGTCTGTGCCAGATTATGGTAACTGCCTTCTCTTTCTCTGTGGCCCACAGCCAGTCCCACAGAACCAAGGTCCTCACCATCCCCACCCCCCAGCCCTACAGAGCCTGAGAAGAGCTCCCAGGAGCCGCTGAGCCTGTCCCTGGAGAGCAGCAAGGAGAACCAGCAGCCAGAGGGCCGCTCCAGCTCCTCGCTGAGCGGGAAGATGTACTCAGGCAGCCAGGCCCCAGGGGGCATCCAGGAGATCGTGGCCATGTCCCCCGAGCTGGACACCTACTCCATCACCAAGAGGGTGAAGGAGGTCCTCACAGACAACAATCTAGGTACGGAGCTAGTGGGAATCAGAGAGGCTGCCTCCCACCTGGGTTGCCTCCTACTTACCTTGAAAAAGTGTCTGGAGCTAGGACCCAGTGACTCATACCTATAATTCCAGTACTTTGAGAGGCCAGAAAGGGAGGACTGCTTGAGAGCAGGAGTTTGAGGCCAGCCTGGGCAACATAGCAAGATCCCATCTCTAAAAAAGCTTTTTAAAATTAACTGCAAACTCCATGCATACAAACTTCACATGTGTTGGTACACACCTGTGGTCCTAGTAACTCAGGAGCCCGAGGCAGGAGTATGGTGTAAGCCCAGGAGTTCAAGGCTGCAGTGAGCTGTGATGATGCCACTGCACTCCAGCCTGGACAACAGAGCAAGATCTTGTCTCTAAAAAAAAATAATAATAATAATTAATAGCTGGGCATGGTGGCTCACACCTGTAGTCCCAGCACTTTGGGAGGCCTAGGTGGGCGGATCACCTGAGGTCAGGAGTTTGAGACCAGCCTGGCCAACAGGGTGAAACCCTATACTAAAATTACATCTGTTCTAAAAATACAAAAAAATTAACAGGGCACAGTGGGGCACACCTGTAGCCCCAGCTACTTGGGAGGCTGAGGCAGGTGAATTGCCTGAACCTGGGAGGTGGAGGTTGTAGTGAGCTGAGATCACACCACTGCACTCCAGCCTGGGCAGCAGAGCAAGACTCCGTCTCAAAAAAAATCGATCAGTCAATAAAATTAAAAATAGGCCAGGCACGGTGGCTCACCCCTGTAATCCTAACACTTTGGAAGGCCAAGGCAAGCAGATCACCTGAGGTCTGGAGTTCAAGACCAACCTGGCCAACATGGTGAAACTAAAAATACCAAAATTAGCCAAAGCATGGTGTCACACACTTGTAATCCCAGCTACTCGGGAGGCTGAGGCAGGAGTATCATATGAACCCAGGAGGTGGAGATTACAGTTAGCCGAGATCACACCACTGCACTCCAGCCTGGGCAAGAATGAGACTCTGTCTCCAAAAAAATAAAAAACAAAATGAAAAAGCTCCTAGCCAGGCGTGATGTCTCACGCCTGTAATCCAAGCACTTTGGAGGCCAAGGCAGGCGGATCACCTGAGGTCGGGAGTTCAAGACCAGCCTGACCAACATGGTGAAACCCCATCTTTATTTAAAAAAAATAAAAAAATTTAAAAAGCTCCTAAAATTAGCTATAAACTCTATGCATACAAACTTCACACATGGTGGTGAATGCCTGTAGTCCTCAGGAAGCTGAGGCCGGAGGATCGCATGAGCCCAGGAGTTCAAGGCTGCAGTGAGCAATGATCATGCCAATGCGCTCCAGCCTGGGCAACAGAGTGAGACCTTGTCTCTAAAAAGTTAAGTTAAAAAAAAAAAGACAAAAGTGCCCACAGTGAGATCCCAGGGCGCTGGAGCCAGCCCCAGGGCATCCAGGACCCTGTATGAGGCATCTGCTCTGACCTGGGTCTGGGATGGGACAAAGGGAGGTGAATGCAGGTCTGAGAGGACCTGGAATTCTCAGCCTATGGCTTTAAAAACTTCCTTCCAGGAAGACGTGAACTCCAGTCACTGCAGAACTCCAGCTCAGTCCTCACCCAGTGCCGAGGTCCTTGCACTCTTGGGGCACAGGGGAGAAATCTCTTCTAGGACTCCTTCCTTTTTTGGAACACAAAATCCTCTGAGTCTGAGATCCAGGTGATACCTCCCTCCCAGAGGGATGTACGCAAACCTCAAATTTTTCACCACAAATTTTATGATAAAAGTAAGACATTTTCATTGTTTTAAAATATACCTGGCCAGGCATGGTGGCTCACACCTGTAATCCCAGCACTTTAGGAGGCTGAGGCGGGCAACTCATGAGATCAGGAGCTTGAGACCAGCCTGGCCAACATGGTGAAACCCCATCTCTACTAAAAATACAAAAAGTTAGCTCGGCATAGTGGCGTGCACCTGTAATCCCAGCTACTCAGGAGGATGGCTTGAACCTGGGAGGCGGAGGTTGCAGTGACCCTAGATTGCACCACTGTACTCCAGCCCAGGCGACACAGTGAGACTCCATCTCAAAAAAAATACACACACACACACCCCAATCAGTACAGGGAAAAAAATAAGAAGATACTAAAAAAAATAAAAATAAATCCCTCCCCACTGGCCTCTCAGTCACACTCCAGAGTTGTTTTTATGTGTATTTTTTTAAGAACGAGTCTCACTCTGTCTCCCAGGCCCCAGGCTGGAGTGCAGTGGCAAGATCTCGGCTCACTGCAACCACCGCTCCCAGATTCAAGTGATTCTTCTGTCTCAGCCACCCTAATAGCTAGCATTATGGTTGTGTGCCACCATTCCTGGATAATTTTTGTATTTGTAGTAGAGACAGGGTTTCACCGTGCTGGCCAGACTGGTCTCGAGCTTGTGACCTCAAGTGATCCTCCTGCCTCAGCCTCCCAAAGTGCTGGGATTACAGGTGTGATCACTTTATCTCCTCTCCTTTTCTTTCCATGTAGAGGAAATGATACAGATATTGTCTTGCGACTTGCTTTTGAAAAATGAGCACTAGGCTGGGTGAGGTGGCAAATGCCTATAATCCCAGCACTTTGGGAGGCTGAGCTGGGAGGATTGCTGAAGGTCATGAGTTCCAGACCAGCCTGAGCAACATGGCGAAATCTCATCTCTACAAAAAATACAAAAATTAACTGGACGTGGTGTGCATGCCTATAGTCCCAGCCACTCAGGGAATGAGGCAGCAGGATGGCCTGAGCCCAGGAGACGGAGGTTGCGAGGAGCCAAGATTATTCCGCTTCAGTCCAGCCCAGTAAACAGAGCCAAACCCTGTCCCCCAAAAATAAAATATAAAAATGCAAGGATTAGCTGCGTGTGGTGGCTCAGTCCTGTGCACCCAGCTACTTGGGAGGCTGAGGTGGGAAAATCACCTGAACCCGGGAGGCAGAGGTTATAGTGAACTGACATCACACCACTGCACTCCAGCCTGGGTGATAGTGAGACCCTGTGTCAAAAAAGCAAAAAAAGAAAAGAAAAATGAACACTGTTTTGTGGACACCCTTCCACATTAGAATAATTCTATCACCCGCATTCTTTTTCACCATTACAAAGTGTTTCAGGCCATGGATGCACCACATTTTTTACCGAACTGATGGGCATTTTGGCTTTTCCACTTTCCTGCTGCCTCTAAAAATCAGGCTGTGTGCACCTGTGTGACCCTGGGCAAGTGCAGCTATCTCAGGCAGTGGAGCTGCTGGCTCCGAAGCTGTGCACATTTCAACCTGGAATGGAATCTAACAAATGATCCTCCAGCACGGTGATACAAATTTGTATGCATGATGTTGGCAGACAATTTCAGGGATCTCCTCAGAGTAAAGAACCTCTTAAGTTAAAAAAAGCACTTTTGGGCCGGGCACGTGGCTCACACCTGTAATCACAGCACTTCGGGAGGCCAATGTAGATGGATCACCTGAGGTCAGGAGTTCAAAACCAGCCTGGCCAACATGGGAAACCCCATCTCTACTAAACATACAAAAATTAGCCAGGCGTGGTGGCATGCGCCTGTAATCCCAGCTACTCAGGAGGCCAAAGCAGGAGAATTGCTTGAACCTGGAAGGCGGAAGCTGCAGTGAGCCAAGATCGTGCTGCTACACTCCAGCCTGGGTGACAGAGTGAGACTCTGTCTGAAAAAAAAAGCCCTTTTGTTGGTCACTGCCTCGTCCTGCCCCCCAAATCTCTGTTACAGACAGACCCCCTTCGGCTTCCTATCCGGTGCGGGTCTTCCACCGTCTCTCGCCCTCCCTTCTGGGTTAGTGGAGATAGCCTTGAGGTTCTTTCCCGTGTCCTGGCCTGTTCCTTGTCTCTCCTGGGAGCAGGCTTCTCTGCCCAGCCTGGGGTAACAGGTTGCCCCCCTCCCCTATCCCCAGGGCAGCGGCTGTTTGGGGAAAGCATCCTGGGTCTGACACAAGGCTCCGTGTCTGACCTGCTGTCCCGGCCCAAACCCTGGCACAAGCTGAGCCTGAAGGGGCGGGAGCCGTTTGTCCGCATGCAGCTGTGGCTCAATGACCCTCATAACGTGGAGAAGCTGAGGGACATGAAGAAGCTGGAGAAGAAAGGTAAGACTTGGGCAGGGGATGGACCCCAGCACTGGGTCTCAGATTTTCCCTAGAACCATATCTAGTTGTAACCCAGATAAATCCAGGGCCCCCATGGTCCAGTTTTAGCCTGGTAGGGGATTACATGAAATAGCACCCTTGAAAAACAATGTAACAATGTCGTTGAAAGCAGTGAAAATATATACAGCCAGTGGCAGTGTGATGGGGGGGCATTGGGTAGTCCCGGCTGCTTGCAAGGCTAAGGCAGGAGGATGGTTCAAGGCTGCAGTGTGCTATGATCAAAGCTGTGAATAGCCACTGCACTCCAGCTTGAAGCAGTGCAGTAAGACCCCATCTCCAATTTTTTTAAATTTGTAAATGTGTACTACCGCTCCCTTGAAAATCCAATACTCTGCCAGGTGTGGTGGTTCATGCCTGTAATCCCAGCACTTTGGGAGGCCAAGGCAGGCAGATCATGAGGTGGGGAGTTTGAGACCAGCCTGGCCAATATGGTGAAACCCTGTCTCTACTAAAAATATATAAATTAGCCAGGCATGGTGGCACACGCCTGTAACCCCAGCTACTCAGGAGGCTGAGGCAGGAGAAGTGCTTGAACCCAGGAGGTGGAGGTTGCAGTGAGCTGAGATCGCGCCACTACACTCCAGCCTGGGCGACAGAGCAAGACTCCGTCTCAAAAAAAAGAAAGAAAAAGAAAAAGAAAAGGAAATCTAACACCCCATCTCTCTTGGTGTCGTTTATACCTCCATAGCTACCCTAAAGTCTGTGGCCAGCCCCCAATGCCTCTTTCCCAAAACTCTGTACCTCCCTTCCTCCTCTGCCTCAGCTCCCTATTTTGAAGATCAGCTTTTGGCCCATTACCCAGATTTTACACAACAAAGGACAGGACCAGCAAACAGGAACCCTCTCTTGTAGGGTTGGGCAAGGAGATTGCAAGTTCTCACATTGTCTGACATTATATCCTGATAAGATAAACGGCCAAACCACCCTGAATTTGGGATCTCCTCTGATCTCAGGGTCAGGCCTGGCTAGTATTTGGATGGAAGATAAGCTTCCACTGAGCCCAGTCTCATGTTGTGCATAAAGGATTCCTCTATATTTCCAAAGGCTCAAAATCCATCGGAAGATAAGATAGGAGCATTTGAAGTTGCCATCCAGGGCATGAGGGTGGTTCATGTGATGACCAGGGACACCCAGGCTGTGGGGAGCACCTAGGGCAGGGCTAGGGCTGGGCCATCATCATCAGATAATGAATGCTACAGTTGAGAACTTGACCCTCTACCTACTTGCTATGTGACTTCCAGCTAGTTCCTTCCCCTCTCTGTGCTTCCTTCTTCTTCTGAAAATAAGAGAGCTGCCTGGGTGCAGTGGCTCACACCTGTAATCCCAGCACTTTGGGAAGCCAAGGCTGATGGATCACTTGAGGCCAGGAGTTCGAGAGCAGCCTGGTCAACATGGTGAAACCCCATCTGTATTAAAAATACAAAAATTAGTTGGGCATGGTGATACATGCCTGTAATTCCAGCTACCTGGGAGGCTGAGGCAGGAGAATCGCTTGAACCCAGGAGGCAGAGGTTGCAGTGAGCTGAGATTGCGCCATTGCACTCCAGCCTCGGTGACAGAGCAAGCCTCCGCTTAAAAAAAAAAAAAGAGCATGTTCAGAGCCACAAGGCATTGCTGTGAGGATTGAGTTAGACCCTCATACCTTACTTCTTTCATTCTGAAGTGGGCTTTTTTCTCCCCAACATCTTCATGATTTGGGGTCAAGATGCACCATGCAGTGAATGGGTCATTTAAATTAGTGTCCCCACCTACCGCCCACCAAAGGCTGTTCAGAAATTCAGGGACGGGACGCTTCTGACAATCTAGAGGATATCATAGGCTGGGTGTGGTGGCTCATACCTGTAATCTCAGCACTTTGGAAGCCCAAGGTGGGAGGATCACTTGTTCAAGACCAGCCTGGGCAACAGAGTGAGACCATCCCTCGACAAAACCATTTTTAAATGAGCCAGGCATGGTGGTATGCACCCGTAGTCCCACCTACTCAGGAGGCTGAGGCAGGAGGATCACTTGAGCCCAGGAGTTCAAGGTTGCAAGGACTTGTGATTGTGCCACTGCACTCCAGCCTAGGTGACAGAGAGACCCCGTCTCTACAAAAGATTTAAAAATTAGCCAGGGGTAGTGGTTCACACCTGTGATCCTAGCTACTGGGGAGGCCGAAGCAGGAGGATTGCCTGAGCCTCGTTGGTCGGGGCTACAGTGAGCTGACTGCGCCCCTGTACTCAAGCCTGGGTGACAGAGTTAGACGCTGTCTCTAAAAAACCAGAGAATACCATAGAGCACCCAGTTTCAAGTGCTTCGTATGTGCAAGGAACGCTCCTAGGTCTTCATTCATGCCAGGGCTCCCAGGCTGGCGAGGTCAGGCTAGCATCTTGTGGCCTGGGGGTGGGTGTTGGGAGATGCAAAAGGAGAGTGAGGAGGGAGAAAGGCTGGGAGGCAGGCCCCTAAGTTTAGGGCATGACGGGCTCCAAGTGGGACTGACTGATGTACTCCCACCACGCGACTCCTGCAAGCCGAGAACTGATGGGATGGGGACACCACCTCTCAGCCCTCTGTCTCTCCCTGGCCCTAGCCTACCTGAAACGCCGCTATGGCCTCATCAGCACCGGCTCGGACAGTGAGTCCCCGGCCACCCACTCCGAGTGCCCCAGCCCCTGCCTGCAGCCCCAGGACCTGAGCCTCCTGCAGATCAAGAAGCCCCGGGTGGTGCTGGCACCCGAGGAGAAGGAGGCGCTTCGGAAGGCCTATCAGCTGGAACCCTACCCCTCACAGCAGACCATCGAGCTCCTCTCCTTCCAGCTCAACCTCAAGACCAATACCGTCATCAACTGGTTCCACAACTACAGGTGGGACTACGGGAGCGTGCCCTTGGGGTGGGCAGCAGAGCCCCGGTGGAACCCCTTCCCCATCCCAGGGCCTGGAGGGAGCCCCGCACGGCCTCTGGGAGATGGGAGACCCCATCACATAGGCACTTAGATACAGGTCACAGAGCCAGGTGCAGTGGTTCATGCCTGTAATCCCAGCACTTTGGGAGGCCAAGGCGGGAGGATTGCTTGAGTCCAGGAGTTTGAGACCAGCCTCGACAACGTAGGGAGACCTCGGCTCTACAAAAAAATACAAAAATTAGTTGGGTGTGGTGGCATATACCTGTAGTCCCAACTTACTTAGGAGGCTGAAGTGAGAGGGTCACTTAGGCCCAGGAGGCGGAGGCTGCAGTGAATTACCATCACACCACTACACTCCAACTTGGGTGACAGAGCAAGATCCTGTCTCAAAAAACAAAAAAAAGGAGGCCAAGGCAGGCAGATCACCTGAGGTCAGGAGTTTGAGACCAGCCTGGCCAACATGGTGAAACTCTGTCTCTATTAAAAATACAAAAATTAGTCAGGCGTGGTGGTGCACACCTGTAATTCCAGCTACCCGGGAGGCTGAGGTAGGAAAATCACTTGAACCCAGGAGGCAGACGTTGCAGTGAGCCAAGATCATGCCACTGCACTCCAGCCTGGGCGAGAGTGAGCCTCCATCTCCAAAAAAAAAAAAGTTAAAACACAGGCAAACATGGAAGAAATCCCAGCTCCGTCACTTTCAGCTGTGGCATCATCTTCACATCCCTGTGCCTCAGTCTTCTAACCTGTAAAATGGGGAGGACAGTAGCAGGATCTACTTCATAGAATTGCACAGAGGATTTGATAGACTAACATAGTTACATAAAATACCTAGCATGTAGGCTGGGCACGGTGGCTCCCGCCTATAATCCCAGCACTTTGGGAGGCTGAGGCAGGTGGATCACCTGAGGTCAGGAGTTTGAGATCAGCCTGGGAAACATGATGAAACCCCGTCTCTACTGAAAATACAAAAATTAGCCAGGCATGGTAGTATATGCATGTAGTCCCAACTACTTGGGGGGCTGAGGCGGGAGAATCACTTGAACCTGGGAGGCAAAGGTTGCAGTGAGCTGAGATCACGCCAGTGTACTCCAGCCTGGGCAACAGAGTGAGGCTGTCTCAAAAAAAAAAAAAAAAAAAATAGCCAGCACATAGTATGTGGTACCTCTTGATGTGATTATTATCATTATTTTTTTTTTTATTACTTCACCCTGTTGGCCTTGCATCTGACTCAAAGAAGGGACAGGGAAGGGTATTTGGGGGTACAGGCCCGAGGAACCCTATTTATTGAGCCTCAGGCTGGATTCCTGATTTGGGGCTCCCAGCCCCTCCCACCCCTGAAACCAAAAAAAAAAAAAACCCTGCTATCCTCTTCAGGCTCCACCACCTCAGGGAGTGGGTGATTCCTACTTCAACGGCTGCTTCTTTCCATAGCTCTTCCCACTCTTGACTCCCTGGACTTACAAGTCATTGGCATAAAAAACGCT
Organism: Plecturocebus donacophilus; assembly: GCA_004027715.1. Lineage (NCBI taxonomy): Eukaryota > Metazoa > Chordata > Mammalia > Primates > Pitheciidae > Plecturocebus > Plecturocebus donacophilus. Next base: position 26,380 of record PVKP010016694.1, read on the forward strand.
TGATGGGGGGATTTCAGGGACCACCTCTGAGAAACACCCCACCCCTGCCCCTCCTGAATTTCCTAAATAGGAAAGGTCCCTGGTGCCCACGTGGTACCAGAGAAGAAAATCCACTCATCCATTCCAGGGGGAGAGGATGTCTCTTGATCTCCAAGGGAGAGCTAGGAAAGAGGAGACTGGTGGGAGGAGCAGCACAGCGTCTCCTCGCTCCTGGGCACCAGGGCCCCACAGACCTGATTTCAAGCCCCACCCCTGCTGTGTGGCCTTGGGCAAGTCATTTTACTTCTCCAAACCTCACCCTTATTTTACAGATGAGGAACCTAATACCTATCCCCCAATGCTTGATTATGGATCAAATGAAATAACTCCGGGTAGAAATGCATTATAAAATATGGTTTTGGCCAGGTGCAATGGCTCACACCTATAATCACAGTACTTCGGGAGGCTGAGGCAGGCAGATCACCTGATGTCAGGAGCTCCAGACAAGCCTGGCCAAAATGATAAAACCCTGTCTCTACTGAAAATACAAAAGTTAGCCAGGTGTGGTGGCAGGCACCTGTAATTCCAGCTACTCAGGAGGCTGAGAGAGGAGAATCACTTGAACCCAGGATGGGAAGGTTGCAGTGAGCCAAGATCATGCCACTGCATTCCAGCCTAGGTGACAGAGTGAGACTCTGTCTCAAAAAACAAATAAGTAAAATAAAATATGGTTTATCATCCAGCTCACACCAGAGCTTCCCAAATAGCAAATGACATAGGTCCTTAAAGCCTTCTCATTTCCTTCCATCCCTGCGGGGTATGGGGGCATCTTCTCTCCGATTCCTCACAGGAACTGAGCACCCCATTATTATCCAACATATTCATTCAATAAACATTTCTAATGTATGCACAGTGAACTAATCCCTGCCCTTAAGGACCTTACAGTCATAAAACAGAACATTTCACTGTAATCTAATAAGTGCTGTGAAACAGGAAGGAACAAGAGGCCAAGGGAAAAGGGAATTTTGCCTGGGGAGGACTTTACAGAAGTGCTATTTGAGATGGGTTTTGAGGGATGAATAGGAGTTTGCACAGAGAAGAAGAGAGAATTCTACTTTCAAAATAAATAACTCTCAAAGTGTTATAATTACAGAAGAACACATTATTTCATTTGGCAAATGTTTACTGAGCATCTACTCTGTACCAGACCCCAGAGAGAACAAGACAAAGTCCCTGCCCATCGAAGTTCTTCCTGCTGCAGGAAGCTGAGGGAGGTGAAGGAGGGCCCTGGAAGGGGGGGCAAGGTCACCTTTGGGGGAGGATTAGGGACTGAGAGAGGGTTGGACCAGGTGACCCCTCACAGTCCGTCCAGGCCCAAGATCCTGGAATGGGGGTCCCACAGGACCTGGGCAGGGAGGTGGGGGCAGGAAAGTAGAAGCCAGGCTGCTGGGTTCAGAGCCCTGCGATCGTGCCTGTTACCGTGACTTCTCAACCTGGTCTCCTTTATCAATGCGAATTAGACTAGTATACCATTATGAGATTATTATATTAGGTTGGTGCAAAAGTAATTGCACTTTTTGCCATTTTCGTTTTGTTTTTGTTTAGTAGAGATGGGGTTTTGCCATGTTGGCCAGGGTAGTCTAGAACTCCTGACCTCAAGTGATCCGCCTCCCACAGCCTCCCAAAGTGCTGGGATTACAGGCATGAGCCACCACACCCAGCTGGTTTTTGCCATTTTTTAAAAAATGTTTCTTGCTCCATTTTAAAAGATTTGCCATTTTTTTAAATTTTTGTACTCTACTAAAAGTACAAAATTAGGTGGGCGTGATGGTGGGTGCCTGTAATCCCAGCTACTCAGGAAACTGAGGCAGGAGAATCGCTTGAACCCGGGAGGCAGAGGTTGCCGTGGGCCAAGATTGAACCACTGCACTCCAGCCTGGACGACAGAGAAAGATTTCATCTCCAAAAAAAAAAAAATGGTTTTACCATTTTAAAAAGTCACAAAAAAACAAAAAGAAAAAAAAAAATGGCAGAAAATGCAATTACTTTTGCACCAACTTAATAGAAAATGAAATAAACAGGCCGGGCGCGGTGGCTCCCACCTGTCATCCCAGCACTGTGGGAGGCCAAGGCTGGTGCATCGCTTTAGGTCACGAGTTGAAGACCGGCCTGACCAGCATGGTGAAACCCCGTCTCTACTAAAAACACAAAAATAAGCCAGGCGTGGTGGTGCATCTGTAGTCCCAGCTGCTCAGGAGGCTGAGGCAGGAGAATCACTTGAACTCAGGAGGCGGAGGTTGCAGTGAGCCGAGGTTGCGCCACTGTACTCCAGCCTGGGCGACAGAGCAAGACTGTCTCAAAAAAAACCAAAAACAAACAAAAACAAAAAAAAAGAAAACAGCAAAAAGTGCTTAGCCTAGTGCCCAACACATAAGCACCCATTATTATTATGTTTGTGACTCTAATTTAGAGTTGCTAATAGTCAGTGTAATTTATTGTTAACATAAATGGCCAGGGAGCCACAGCGTTGAATGTGCTAACAAAACCCCTGTTGCTCTATGACCTTGGACAAGTTATTTAAAATTTCTTGACCTCATTTGCTATAAGAAAATAATTGGGGTTGGCTGGGACTGGTGGCTCACACCTGTAATACCAGCACTTTGGGAAGCTCAGGTGGGCGGATCACACGAGGTCAGGAGTTCGAGACCAGCCTGGCCAACATGGTAAAACCCCATCTTGATCGATCAATAGATAGATAGATGATAGATATAGATAGATTATAGATAGATAGATAGATAGATAGATAGATAGATAGATAGATAGAAAATAATTGGGGTTGGGCCCAGTGGCTCAAGCCTGTAATCCCAGCACTTTGGGAGGCCAAGGTGGGTGGGTCACCTGAAGTCAGGAATTCGAGACCAGCCTGGCCAACATAGCAAAACCCTGTCTCTAAATAAATATACAAAAATTAGCCAGTCACTGTGGTACACACCTGTAATCCCAGCTACGCAGGAAGCTGAGGCAGAAGAACTGCTTGAACTCAAGAGGCAGAGTTTGCAGTGAGCCGAGATCTCACTACTGCACTCCAGCCTGAGTGAGAGTGAGACTCTGTCTCAAAAAAAAAAGATACAATTAATCATAATCATTTATTCGATTTAGCCCAATGTAGACATTATTAATGAGACCTTTCACTTTGTTTTCTATTAAGCCTTTAGTGTATATCGTACCCTTACAGCACATGTCAATCTGGACTAGTCTCATGTCAAGCACTCGAGAGCTATATATGGCCAATGACTGCAGTGTTGCCCAGCAAAGGTTTAGGTCATAAGTTTTGGGATTCAGTAGTCATGAGTTCAAGTCCCAGCTCTGCCACTTACTAGCTGTGTGACCTGGGGCAAGTCACTTAACATCTCTGAGCCTTGTTTCCTGTGAAGTGGGGATAATAATAGCACCCACCTTGTGCTGTTATTGAGAAGATGTAATAAGATGGTGCATGTATGGAAGCTTAGTGCTTAGAGAGCCCCAGGGCAGTGGGTGGGGTCAAAATGCCATGTATGCAGATGAAGTCCAGGGTTTGGGGGTCCCCTGTCCAGTCTCAGGCTCACCGCCGTCTCTGCCCCAGGTCCCGGATGCGCCGGGAGATGTTGGTGGAGGGGACCCAGGATGAGCCAGACCTTGACCCAAGTGGTGGTCCTGGAATCCTACCGCCAGGCCACTCCCACCCGGACCCCACCCTGCAGAGCCCTGACTCTGAGACTGAGGATCAGAAGCCGACCGTGAAGGAACTGGAGCTTCGGGAGGGCCCTGAGGAGAACAGCACACCCTTGACCACCCAGGACAAGGCCCAAGTGAGGATCAAGCAGGAACAGACAGAGGAGGACACCGAGGAAGAGGCAGGCAGCCAGCCCCAGGACTTAGGGGAGCCGGACAAAGGCCAAGGTCCCCCCAAAGAGGAGCATCTTGACCCTCCGGGTAATGACGGACTCCAAAAAGTGGCTCCTGGGCCCCTCCTTCCAGGTGGACCCACCCCAGACTGTCCCTCACTTCATCCCCCACAGGAGAGTGAGGCCGGGGAGCGGCTTCACCCAGACCCTCTAAGTTTTAAATCAGCCTCGGAGTCCTCACGCTGCAGCCTGGAGGTGTCACTGAACTCACCCTCAGCCGCCTCCTCGCCAGGCCTCATGATGTCTGTATCACCTGTCCCCTCCTCCTCAGCTCCCATCTCCCCATCCCCACCTGGCGCACCCCCTGCCAAAGTGCCGAGTGCCAGCCCCACTGCTGACACGGCTGGAGCCTTGCACCCCAACGCCAAGGTGAACCCCAACTTGCAGCGGCGGCACGAGAAGATGGCCAACCTGAACAGCATCATTTACCGACTAGAACGGGCTGCCAATCGGGAGGAGGCCCTGGAGTGGGAGTTCTGAAGTCAGGGTGAGGGGGCAAGGGACATACCCTAGTAACTACCTTCCTTCTCTCACTCTCCTCAACAGGGTGGGCTAGGGGATGGAGGAACTTAACCATCAAAATGTGGACAGCAATGTTATGCCGTTTACATTTTTTGTTGTAATCCTAGTTCTATGAAGTTGTGTGAGCAGGTGGGTCAAATGCCATTGCCTCCACTTTTGGGCACCCCTGCCCCTCTTCTCTGCCCTGACCCCTCTGCAGGAGGCAGAAGCAAAATGGTACCACATATTCACCTGAAAACTCCAAACTCTTTTAGAAAAATAAATAAATATTTATAGACCTCTTTTAGATATTTTAATAAAGGATCCTTTGGAATTTATCCCAGCTGATGCTGTTTTGATATTACAGAGAGTTATAAAATCAGGATGCTGTCACAACTGTTACGAAGTATACACTGAAGTTGTGTCGTTTTTGCCACTAGATGAGATTAAAAGAAGACAATTATTCAAAGCCATCACAAAACACTATAAGACTGACCAAAATTTAGATAACCTTTGAACCACGTTTTTTTCCACATCTGTCTGTAAGACACAGCGCATTGCTGCTGCCCTTCCAGAAACTGTGCTAAAAAGAGAAAGTCCAAAAGACTCTAAACGAAAACCTCGATGCCGTTGAGGATGTGTTTCATTCTGGTGGTCTGTTCTGCAACCTTGATAACACAGAATGTCCCGTGCCATTGTAAATGTTGTAGAGCTGTGGGCTGTGGCCCAACCGTCCTATACGTGATGTAGCATGGTACAGAACAAACTGCTCACACAGGTCTCACTAGTTAGAAACCTGTGATGCCATGGAGGCCAGACATCTAACTTGTCCATCTATAGTCAAGAAGCATTTCCAGATCCTTTGGAAAGGTGGGCATGGAGCGGGTGCTTGAAGAGTGGCGTTTGAGCCAGAGCAACCCCATTTCCCCACGTGAACCATGGGCACAACCCAGAAGTTTCCCCACTTGTAGGAGTGTGGGTATTCCAGAGCAAGACTGTGGCCAGCATCTTCCCCTCTGGGTGTTTTCCAAAAGTGACTGTGTTGGTCATCCCATGACCACTGAAGCTTAGTAACCAGCGCCAAAAAGTAGATTCATCAAACTAGAGACCCCAGCTCCCCTTCTCACCATCTTCTTTCTCAAGTTGACCCTGGTGCTGTTTCTGGAAGGCATCTGCAACTCCAAGTCCATGCAGAACTCTGGAAGGCCAAGTTCATCGCAGTATGTTCACCATATCCCAGCCTCCAAATCTACCCTCCTACCGTCCAACGCATGACCTGTTGGGGAGCAGAGACTTGACCTCTGACTCAGAGGAGCCCTTCTTCCAGCGTCTTTGGCATGATTTCTAGGGTGAGAGTTCCCAATTTGGATGGAACAGCCACCATATTGGTTATTGAATCTCTCTCCCTTGTTTTTATTACATTTTCTTTTTCAAACTGTCTGTGGGAAGGCTGAATTGGGTGACTCCCCAGAATGAAGGTGAAAAGACCATAATCAGTGCTGATCCAATGCCAGCGGGAGAGATGGCCAATGGAGGTTTCAAAGATGCAGCTAACAATTTGAAACCATATGGGCAAAACTCGGCAACTGGAAGGTACAGATTAAGGACCGTTCCAGAAATCCCAACTCTCACACCCAGCCCAGGCTGCAGTCTCCACCCCAAACAGTCAACAAAACACAAACCCTGAAGGAAAACCTTTTCCATACACCCAGGCTATGCATTGAAGAGTTTTCCACTGTATACATTTTTATCCAGATGAAGGTATTTTTATATTTTGACAGTAGGAAACAGTGACCAATTTTCAGAGTAATCAAATCTGGAACAAACGAAACATCTCCTTTTTGCCACCACCACCCCGTTGCAATTAAGACAACCGTGGGGGAACACACGACTTTTTACTGTTGAAACCAACACAGCATTGAAATCCAGGCTTATATGCAGACTTCGATTCCTAGAGAACTAAATTTGGCTTTAGTGTGACGGGATTTGATTAAGCACTTAGTGTAGTCTTTTGAACACAGAAATCCTGTTTCACTTAAAGCTAGCAGACCCGTGAACAACTTTGTCAGGTTCACGTCCTGTAACGGTTAAAACATACACACACACACACACACACGCACATACACACACACCATTTCTATGAGAGATTGATGAACTTTGTTTAAAATTTAAAAAAAAAAAAAGGAACATGTTCTGTAAACGAGTCGCTAAATACAGAATTGTATAATAATTCTGGGTGTCTTGCTTCTTTGTTCTGGGGCTAGGAGTGCAAACTGGAGGTCAGATCTGGCCCTCAGAGATGTTTCCCAGAATGGTATTTTTTGAAACTAGTTTTTAAGGCACAGTGGCTCACACCTATAATCCCAGTGCTTTGGGAGGCTGAGATGGGAGGATTGCTTGAGCCCAGGAATTTGAGGCTGCAGTGAGCTATGACTGCCCCCGCATTCCAGCATAGACAACAGAGAGAGACTCTGTCTCTAAAAAAAGAAAAAAAAATTAAGCCAATGTATAAATTGCCAACATTGGCTGGGCATGGTGGCTCACGCCTGTAATCCCAGCAGTTTAGGAGGCCGAGGTGGGAGGATCACTTGAGGCCAGGAGTTTCCAGCTAGCCTGAGCAACACCGTGAGACCCTCCTCTCTAAAAAAAATTAATTGCCAACATTAAAATCTGGGGGCATGTCCCATAAAAAGCATGATTACCAGCTTCTCTGGAAAACAGTTACCATCAGCCACACTGGGCCCACGTTCCAGTGTGACAACAGCTAGATGAGGGCTGGCCGCCTTTAAACAGGGCACAAGCCCATGATTTGCTTCAGCCCTCAGCTGTCCCACCTGCCTGGGCCCTGTGTGCATCTGGGTTGGCAAGTGTGCCTTGTGGACCAGCCTGCAGCAGGGTGGAAGCTGGTCAGACTCCAGGGCTTGACATAAGGAGCCAGAATGGCACCATACCCCTAAACCAGAGAGTGAACCAGTTTGCAAGCTGCGCCCACCTTTGTACAGTGTGTGAATGGTTAGTGCCCCCAGCCCCGATGGGAAAATGCCAAGAGGGGCTTCCTGTTGACCACCGTAGTATCACCCCTTTCCTAGGTGTATAACTAGGGCCTCAGTTTCCTCATCTGCAAAATGGGGGTATCACAGCTGCCAGCTCAGAAGGTCATTGTGAAGAATATTCATGCATATGCATAAAACTGTGTGGCAGTTAAGAACTCGATAACTAAATACAAAAATTAGCTGAGTGTGGTAGCGGGCGCCTGTAGTCCCAGCTACTTGGGAGGTTAAGGCACGAGAATTGCTTAAACCCAGAAGGTAGAGCCTGTAGTGAGCCGAGATTGGGCCACTGCATTCCAGCCTGGGTGACGGAGTCAGACTATTAAGAAAAACTCAGGGCCGGGTGCAGTGGCTCACGCCTGTAATCCCAGCACTTTGTGGGGCCAAGGCAGGTGGATCACGAGGTCAGGAGTTCGAGACCAGCCTGACCAACATGGTGAAACCCCGTCTGTACTAAAAATACAAAAATTAGCCGGGTGTGGTGGCGCACGCCTGTAATCCCAGCTACTCAGGAGGCTGAGGGGGAGAATCACTTGAACCTGGGAGGTGGAGGTTGCAGTGAGCCAAGATCGTGCCATTGCACTTCAGCCTGAGCAAGAGAGAGACTCCGTCTCAAAAAAAAAAAAAAAGAAAACTTCAGTAACTATTAGTTATGGTTATTGTAAGTAGGGGGTAGGTTCTTCCAGCCCGTGATAGTGAGTCTCTCTGTGCATCGGGATCGGGCTGCAGGAGGGAATTTTGTGACCTATGTCAGGAGAGTCCCTGAAGTGGCACTAAACATTACTCACCCGTGAGCCCAGCCATGTGGCTGTCCCATGACAGCCTTTTTCCCTTTGTCTGGAAACTTCCAATTTCCCGTTTTTCCATATGTCCTTGCAGGGAGAGTTGAACAGTTACCCCACCTCAGTTAGGATAACAACTGCTCCAAGCCCAGAAGGACGGCCCACCAGGATGCCTGGTACCCCATCACGGAGTGGTGGGGGTGGGGAGCAGCAGATCAGGGCCAGGCCCCCATCAGCCCTGGAACTCCTGAGAAGCCGGTTTCAGGTGACATTTCAGGCAGATGGATGGCCTGTCCTCAGAGCTGGGGAGGAACATGGGAGTCAAGAGCCAGATGGCCTGGTTTCAACTCTGGCTCCACCTCTTAGAGCTGCGTGACCTTGGGCAAATGCCTCAGTTTCCCAGCCATGAAGTGGAGACAATAGTAATGGCATCTTGCTTATAAGGTGGTTGTAAAGATTCAAATTAAGTAAAACCAAAGACTGCCCTTTCGGACCCTCGGTTCACAACTCTTGAGAAAGTCGGAAGTCAGAAACCGCCAGGGTGTGGCCCCCTGTGGGACCAGGCAGGCAGGAGTGGAGTCTGGCACCGCGCAAGCCACCCGAGAACCCGAGGGACTAGGTGCCTGTGGGCCTCAGGGACTGAAGCGTGTTCTGGGTCATCAGCTTTGGTGTGGACAGGGTGTCTGCTGCCACTGCCCTGGCATGAAACATGAGGCAACAGTGCAGCAAAGATGTGAAATTCTGCACCTGGGGCTGTGGGAAGGTACAGGGGCTGGAGAGCAACGAGCAGGCCAGGATAGCCTCCAGGAGGAGGCAGGTTTGGATTGGGGCACAGAGGAGAGTGGAGAGCCCAGCTATGGGGCAACTGGGCAACGGTTCATCCAGATACTAAGTGTTTATTGAGTACCTACTGTCTGCTCAGTGCTATAAGCATTTATTGAGTACCTACTGTGTGCTCAGAGCTTGGATGGAGGAAACACAGGAGGCCATGAGGGCACAAGTAGTGGGGTCAAGGAAAGCTTCCTGGAGGAGGGGGCATCCCAGCTGATGCTTGAGTTAGAAAGGAGAAGTAGAGGAGGAGTACAGAAGGAACCACAGGCAAGAGGTGGGACTGGGATAAGAACCTGGGAGGAGGAAGCTCAAAGAAGGCTGGAAGTTGAGGTAGGGCAGCGGGGAGGAAGAGGGATGAGATCAGATTGTGAAGCACCTTGGGGCATGGCAGGAAATATGCCTTTCTCCTGAGGGCACTGGGGAGCCATGGAGGGTGTGACACAGGGGGTTGCTGTCAGTCTAGCCTTTGAGGGGGTTAGGAGGTCACATCTGCCTGGAGAGAAGGCAGATTACCGAGGAGGGCAGGCCCCGATCCTCAGGCCTCCGTGCCTCCCTCCCTCTCCTACTTTAGCTCCTCCCACCAGCCAGGCAGCCCCACATCCCATCACCTCCTAGAGAATGCACAAAACCAAGCCCTCCCTAGCTGACTGGCCCTTGATGTGGTCATTCTCAAGCCCTGGCTCCCCACAGCCAAGGCTCCAGGTTGTGCCGCTATGGAAACCAGGCTGCCTTTGCAAGTACCTGGGACGCTGAGTGCACTCCCGATCCCAAGAGCAGGGGCCTGGGGCAGGGAAGGCCACCCAGAGAGGCCAACCAGGTGACCTGAGCAGTGGTGACTCGTCACTCCAGGTCTGGTTCTCACCTGCACACAATGCAGGGAGACACCGTGGAGCTCTTGGCTCATCTAGGAACGTCTCCGGCCTGCCAGGCATAGCTGTGAAAGCACAGGCTTTGAACTTGGCCTGGCCTGGGTTTGAATCTCCACCATCAGGCAATCCTAGAGCCTTTCCATGAAACTCAGTTTCCTTACCTGAAAAATGGATTTGATCATCGTAGCATCCCTTTTACCAGTTGTCTATTACTGCATAACAAATGATGCCAAGATTGAGAGGCTTAAAACAGTAAGCATTGATCTCTCATAATCTTCATGGGATAGGAATTTGGGGATTGTGTAACTGGATGATTCTGGCTGGTAGGTCTTTCAGGAGGTTACAGTTAAGCCACCACCCAAGGCTGCAGTCACCTGAAGGCTTTTCTGGGCCTGGAGAATCCACTTCCAAAATGGCGCACTCCCCTGACCCACAAGTTGGTGCTGGTTGTGGGCTTCAGTTCTGCAGGTAGGCCTCTCCACAGGGCTGCTTGAGTGTCCTCACAACATGGTGGCTGACTTCCCACACAGTAGGCACAGCTACTGTCTTCTGTGACCTAGATTTGGAAGCCCCATTGTTGCATCCAAAGTAATCTGTTGGCCACATGGGCCCACCATGACTCAGTGTGGGAAGGAACCATACCAGGCTGTGGATACCAGGAAGCAGGGTCACCTGGGCCCCATCTTAGAGGCTGCCACCACGCTACCTTATTTCTTCAGCTGTGGCCCTAGAATCCCTGGCACCCTACTCAAAATGGAGTTTCCTGGGCCCTGCGCAAACCTGAGCCAGGGCCCAGGAATCTGCATTTTTAAGAAGCGCTCCAGCTGATTCGGACACAAACTAAAGGTTAAGCCCACTGACTGTCATAGGTCTCAACAAGTGAGAGGGACTTCTCATCCAGTTGGTTTTCTTTGGCCCCCTGGGTGTGCCGGCCCCTTGGACGGACACTGGCAAACAGAAGAGAATGACAGAATAGGAGCACAGAACAGATATTCACTAGGTGTCTTACAGTCTGGAACTGTTAGGTTGAAATCAATTATAACTCACTTAACTATGCAAATGTTTATTGGGAGGATCCAGGGGAGATCCTGGAAAACCCAAAAGCAGGAAGTTCAGCCAGGCTTCATGTGTTGCACAGGCTATTTTGATCTTAGTTCCCTCTAAGGCCTGGCTGTTTCTCTCCCTGCCATCATGTCCCAGAAGGGTCACTCAGCCATCAACTCAAGTTTAGCACTTACAGATTCCGAACTTAGTTCGCAGGACCCTGATTGGCTCAGCTTGCGTCTCACCAACTCTCATCCAATCAGCTGTGGTCAAGGAGGGAAGAATCAGGGGAGCTGAGAGAGGCTTGGAGGCAAAGATTGGCTTCTCTGTGCCAGGCCCCGGGGAGGGACAGAGGGGAGGCAGATGTAGCCCCTTTCTCGAGCAGCTGCAGCCTAGAGGGCCTGGGTACCCTGCCTTGGGATTTTTCAGCATCACCATTAGAGAAGCAATGACAGCTGTGCCCCAGGACCATGAAGACAGGGCAGCAACCATGGCCCTGTGCTCAGCTGCTGTCAGCCCCAGGCACAGGGGAACCGCAAAGGTAGCTGGCCCCAGTGTCAGGAGCAGGAAACCCTCTTGGAAAAAACAATCCATGGGCCCGCCTTTATTATTGTTGTTGTGGTGGTGGTGGTAGTGGTGGTAAAATAGGCTGAGCACGGTGGCTCATACCTGTAATCCCAGACCTTTGGGAGGCCGAGGCGGGCAGATCACCTAAGGTCAGGAGTTCGAGACCAGCCTGAGTTGTTATTGGTGGTGGTGGTAAAATAGGCCGGGTGCGGTAGCTCACACCTATAATCCCAGCACTTTAGGAGACCGAGGCGGGTGGATCACCTGAGGTCAGGAGTTCAAGACCAGCCTGACCAACATGGAGAAACCCCATCTCTACTAAAAGTACAAAATTTAGCTGGGCACGGTGGTGCATGCCTGTTATCCCAGCTACTCAGGAGCCTGAGGCAGGAGAATCACTTGAACTAGGGAGGCGAAGGTTGCGGTGAGCCGAGATCACACCATCACACTCCAGCCTGGGCAACAGAGCAAGACTCCATCTCAAAAAAAAAGTAATAGCAAAACTGCAATTACTTTTGCACCAAAATAATACCTCCTATAAGTGGAATTATATATATATATATATATACATAATACACATAAACTAAAGTTGGCCTTTTTTTTTTTTTTTTTGAGATGTGATCACTCTGTCACCCAGGCTGGAGTGCAGTGGCACAATCTCAGTTCAATGCAACCTCTGCCTCCCAGGCTCAAGCGATCCTCCCACCTCAGCCTCTGAGTAGCTGGGACTATGGGCACACACCACTATGCCTGGCTAATTTTTGTGTTTTTTATAGAGACGGGGTTTTGCCATGTTGCCCAGGCTGGTCTCAAGCTCCTGGGCTCAAGCCATCTGCCCGCTTCGGCCTCCCGCAGTCCTGGGATTACACGTATGAGCCACCGTGCCCCGCCACAGCTTTGCCATCTTAACCATTTTTGTGTACAGTTCAGTGGCATTAAGAACATTCATAACAATGCGGCCATCATCACCGTCCATCTCCGTCCATCTCCAGAACTCTTTCCATCTTGCAAAACTAAACTCTGTCCTCATTAATCACTAACTCCCCATCTTGCCTCCCCTGAGACCCTGGCACCCACCATTCTACTTTTTGTCTCTGAATTTGGCTATTCTTAGTATTAGGTCAGTACAAAATTAACTGTGGCTTTTGTCATTAAAAGTAATAGCAAGGCTGAGCACGGTGGCTTATGTCTGTAATCCCAACACTTTGGGAGGCTGAGGCGGGAGGATCACCTGAGGTCGGGAGTTCGAGACCAGCTTGACCAACATGGAGAAACCCCGTCTCTACTAAAAATACAAAAAATATCTGGGCGTGGTGGCACACGCCTGTAATCTCAGCTACTCGGGAGGCTGAGGCAGGAGAATGGCTTGAACCCAGGAGGCGGAGGTTGCAGTGAGCCGAGATCATGCCATCACACTCCAGCCTGGGCGACAGAGCAAGACTCCATCTCAAGAAAAAAAAAAGTAATAGCAAAACTGCAATTACTTTTGCACCAAAATAACACCTCCTATAAGTGAAATTATATAGTATTTGTTGTTTTGTGACTGGCTTATTTCATTTAGCCTAATGTCTTCAGGGTTCATCTATGTTGTAGCATGTGTCAAAATTTCCTTCTCTTAAGGCTGAAAAATATTCCATTCCCTGGATAGACCACAGTTTGTTTATTCACTAATTCACTGTTGGGTGCTTGGGATGGACACAAGAATAATCTGCTATGAACATGGGTATGCAAATGTTTTTTCAAGACCCTGCTTTTGCCAGGTATCCCGGCTCACACTTGCAATCTCAATACTTTGGAAGGCTGACGCAGGAGGATTGCTTGGCCCAGGGGTTCAAGACCAGCCGGGGCAACACAGCAAGACCCCCATCTCTAAAATTAAAAAGTTAGGTGTGTTGCTGTGTACCTGTGGTTCCAGCTACTTGGAAGGCTGAAGTGAGAGGATCGCTTGAACCAGGGAGGTCAAGGCTGCAGTAAATCTGAATGGCGTCACCACAGCACTCCAGCCTGGGCAACAGGGCAAGACCTTGTCTTTAAAGGAAAAAAAAAAAAAAAACATCTGGGTGAGGTGGTTCATGCCTGTAATTCCAGCATTTTGGGAGGCCAAGGCAGGTGGATCACCTGAGGTCAAGAGTTTGAGACCAGCCTGGCCAACAAACCCCATCTCTATCAAAAATACAACAAATTAGCTGGGTGTGGTGGCACATGCCTGTAATCCCAGCTACTCTGGAGGCTGAAACAGGAGAATTGCTTGAATCCGGGAGGCAGAGGTTTCAGTGAGCCAAGAGCATGCCACTGCACTCCAGCCCAGGTAACAGAGCAAGACTCCATCTCTAAAAACAAACAAAAAAAAACATACAAAAAATTCTGCTTTCAATTTTTTTGGATATATACAAGCAGTGAATTGCTGCATCATATGGTAATTCTATTTTTAACTATTTGAGGAACTACCACACTTTTTTCCACAGAGGCTATGTTATTTTTTTTTTTCTCTTTTAGCTGCCACCTTGCCTGGCTAATTTTGTATTTTTAGTATAGACGGGATTTCACCATCTTGGCCAGGCTGGTCTTGAACACCTGACCTCTTGATCTACCTACCTCAGTCTCCCAAAGTCCTGGGATTATAGGCATGAGCCACCATGCCTGGCCTTTTTTTTTTCTTTTTTTTTCTTTTTTTTTTTGAGATGGAGTTTCGCTCTTGTTACCCAGGCTGGAGTGTAATAGCACGATCTCAGCTCACTGCAACCTCCACCTCCCAGGTTCAAGTGATTCTCCACTGATGGGCGCTTCTCCTGCCTCTGCCTCCCTAGTAGCTGGGATTACAGGTGCCCGCCACAACACCCAGCTAATTTTTCATATTTTTTGTATTTTCAGTAGCGATGAGGTTTCACTATGTTGGCCAGGCTGGTCTCGAACTCTTGATCTCAGGCGATCCAATCTCCTCAGCCTCCCAAAGTGAGCTACCATGCTCACAGGCGTGAGCTACCATGCCAGCTGAAGCTGCATCATTTTACATTCCCATCAACAGTGCACAAGGGTTCCAATATCTACACATCCTGGCCAACACTTGATATTTTCTGTGTTGACTGTAGCCATCCTAATTTGACTTGTATTTTGCTACTGATTACTGATGGTGAGTATCTTTTCATGTACTTATTGCTTATTGGCCATTTTTATATCTTCTTTGGAGAAATGTCTACTCAAGTCTTTTGCCCTTTTTTTTTTTCTTTGGAGAAATATCTGCTCAAGTCTTTTGCCCTTTTTCTTGGAGACTGAGTCTCGCTCTACCCCCACCCCCAGGCTGGAGTGCAGTGGCACAATCTCGGCTCACTTCAACCTCCGCCTCCTGGATTCAAGCAATTCTCTTGCCTCAGCCTCCTGAGTAGCTGGGATTACAGGCACCTGCCACCATGCCCTGCGAATTTTGTATTTTTAGTAAAGACAGGGTTTCACTATGTTGGCCAGGCTGGTCTCAAACTCCTGACCTCAAGTGATCTACTTGCCTCAGCCTCCTAAAGTGCTGGGATTACAAGCATTAGCCACCACTCCTGGACTTTTTTTTGCGGGTGTGGGGGGATTGAGTCTCACTGTATCACCCAGGCTGGAGTGCTGTGGTGCCATCTTGGCTCACTGCAACCTCCACCTCCAGCGTTCCAGTGATTCTCCTGCCTCAGCCTCCCAAATAGCTGGGACTACAGGCACCTGCCACTACACCTGGCTAATTTTTGTATTTTTAGTGCAGTCAGGATTTCACCATGTTGGCCTGGCTGGTCCCGAACTCCTGGCCTCAGGTGATCTGCCTACCTTGACTTCCCAAAATGCTGGGATTACAGGAATGGACCACTCGGCCTTTTGCCAAATTTTAAATCAAGTTGTTTTTTTGTTGTTGTAAGTTTTAGGAGTTCTCTCTATATTCTGCATATCAGATTGCAAATGACTTGCAAATCTTTTGCCCACCTTTTAAAAAGTCTTCATCAGAAAAATACAAAACCTACACCTAGGCTTAGAAAACTTATTATTTTACCATCTTGAAAGAGTTTCATGTTGAATGCTGAAATTTTAGAAGCTGGAACAAGTAGCAGGAACTTTTTCATAACAAAGTTTGTGTAAGGTGAGATGAGGTCATCCGGGGATGGGTTAGGAGGAGTGGATAGCTGGCATCAGATCTAGCCGCACAGCACATAGTAGGAACAAAGCAGCCCCACTTAGGAACATTCAAGATACATGGCCACAGGGGGACATGATCTTCCTTCCATATTTGTTGACTCTTTGGGAAAGGATGAGAAGCAGTGGCCCCTCTACTATTTCAGGGAATCCCATTCTTGCCCCAACCTGCACCCACTGAGCCAACAAAAGCCCTGCAACTGGCTATCCAGAACCACCCTCAAGTGTGTGCCAAACTCAGAATGGGGCACTTTCTTCAGAGTGGTCAACTTCTTGATGGCAAGATGGCTGCCACAGTGCCAGGCATCACAGACATTACTCCCCCTTCTCCCTCCCCACAGAGAACAATGAAGAGCTCTTTGTTGTGTGTGTGTTTTGGAAGGTAGACCACTCACATCTCATTGGCCAAAATCAGGTCACACAGCCACTCTTTGGCAGCTAAAGTTTAGCCATTCCCTGAGAGCCTACAGCAGAGTAACTGATTGAATTTAACTACATAAGTATTTAGGGTGGATGGATGTTTGGCAATCAGCCTAATCTCTGGCTGGAGTGTCCTGCTTGAGGGCCTCACCCTCTACTCCAAGTGGCTCCTCAGAATATTCCTTTTGACCACATACCGTGCCCCCTTAGACTTGTGCCCTGAACACATCCCCTGGGTCCAGAGGAATCACTGACATCAGCAGTTGGATGGCCAGCATTTTGCTGTTGACCCTCCCTTCTGGAGCTGTTTTTTTCTCCCGCTATTTCTCCCACTCTTTGCCCCATGCTGTGGTCACAAATGCCACAGGCAGCATCCTAACTCAGCTTGTGTGGGAAGCCACTTCCCCAGCCTCCATCTGTCAGCTGTGGGCCCACAAGAGATGGAAAGAATTACTCAGCACACACTGGATGCTCATACGGGCCATGATTCCCTAACCTTCATACTTTTCATTTCTTGAACATGAGGACTGTAGGTTGCTCACCCTAAGCCACATGTTCCTAAATGTGCAGGATTTTTCCAAGCTGGCAAGGGAGACCTGTGACCCAAGCTGAGTCCACAAGAGGAAGATCTAGGGCCTAAGTCCATAATGCTAGGCCCCCTTGGGCCAGCCCCTTCTGTGAACCTCACATCAACCCAGCAGACAGACTCATTCAGAGAGCAGAGACGTAACATGAGCACCACTACCAGCCACGCAGTGCTCACAGCAGACATTACTAATCGATCACAGGCTCTTTCCCGCTGAACTTGCATTGGTGTCAGAATCCTCTTCACTCCAGCCCCCTCCACAGCCTCCATGACCTTATCAGTGAGAACCACTCAGTTTTGACTCTTCCACCTGCCATCCTGATCAGGATTTATAGTTAATGTCCCTCCCAGCTCTCAGATCTTCAACCCACAGTTAGCTTTCATATCCTTGGCTTTCCCCACCTTCTCTCTCTGAAAAGGCACTTTGGGTTCCATTTTCTCTTACATTCCTCCTGAAGACTCTGTCCTGTTACGGGATTCCACAGGTTTACATCCCTGCTCTGACACTCTCCAGCTACGTGGCTTTGGCAAGTTTCATAACCTCCCTGAGCCTCAGCTTCCACATCTGTAAAACGGGACCAGCATCTGCGTTGAGAAGTGAGAATGTTCCTGGGAGGGCACCAGCCATGGGGGACCATGCACTAGTAGCTGCCCTTGTACAGCCTGCTCTGGGCTCTGCCAGGAAAATCAATCAAGGATTTAGATGGGGAAAAAATGACACAAATCAGCCATTACTTGACAAAATTTTATTTTAGCCCTTGCATCTCCCTCCCAGGTAGCCAGACAGCTCCCCCAACACCCAATCTGGGAGGCAGCCGGACCACACCTTGTGCTTTGGTAGGGGACATCCCCACCCGTTTCCCAGGAGACCAGGGCCAGCGTACCTTGAGAATCTGTAAACCTATGCCAGGACTGGGGTTAACACCTCACCCCACCAGCTGAGTCTGCCAGGACACAGGGCTCTGGGCAGCTCTGAACCCCTCCCGAGCCCGAGGCTATGCCACCCATACCCACACCATTCAGGACTCTGGAAGGAGGTAAGCAGGGACCGTACCAAGACCCCAGAAGTACCTGCAGAGGACAGCAGGGCTTGCTGGGGGAAAGACAGTGAAGCAGCCAAGGACCCCTCTCGAGGGGCTCTCATCTCTGGCTGTGCTTCTCCAACCCAAGCTGCCCCTCTCCACAGGGGCAATGACAACTGTACCCCCCGGGCCAAGCCCGGAGTCACAGACTCTATCCCCTCCCACCAGCCAACAAGAAACTAAAGCAGTGAAAACATCAAGCTTTGTTGCCAGAGAAAAAAAAATGTACCATTAAGTATTTAAAAGTAAAATTCAAACTGAGGTCCCAGCCCACCGGGCCAGCCGTGAGCTGGAGAGGCCTTGATTGCAGACACACCCCCTTCCATATTTCCCCAAGCCCCAGGGTCTCCAAAGAGAAAGAAGAGGCATGGGCTGAGTCTGTCACTAAGAGGCAGCATTTGGGGAAATCGAGGTCAGGGTGGAGGTATCCTCAGGGGGTCCCCAGTGTGGGGCACTGAGGACTGTAAACATGACCCAGGGTGAGGGCCAGGGGGTGTCCCAGCCCCAGGGTTCTCCTTGCATCAAGAATGGGCACTGTGGTGAGAAGAAGGTACCAGCGGTCAGCCCCGAAGCCAGGTAAGACCCGGTCCCCACTGGGGGAATGAGGGTGGGGGCTGAGCTCAAGAGGGGCATGGTGGAGGGGACTGCCTGGAGCTGAGGAGGGGCTCTGGAAGCCGCACTTGGTGTGTGGTTGTTTCTTCTCTGCCACTAGGTCAGCACCTGGGCCTTCCTGGGTGGTGAGTCAGCTGGTGGCCTCCCCTCCCTGGGGGATCCTGCTAGAAGGTTACCTCGGGCCATGGCTGCCCAGTCCAGGAAGGGAGGTCAGGCGAGTTCCCAAGGGGCCCCAGGCTTGGGGGCCAAGACTGAAGGATGCAGTCAAGGAGTGTCCAGAGAACACTGTGAGGGCCACCCTGGGGTCACAGACCGGGCCCGTGGCCAGAGAGCCACTGCTGCCAGGAGCACCACCACAAGGCCTGGCAGGGGACCCAGCAGAGTCCCGCCTCAGCCGGCCCAGGCCACCTCACCCTACCAGTCCTGCACTAACACCTGAGCCTGTGTCCCCAGTCACCACTGTCTGAGCCACTGCCCTACTCCTGGAGACAGCGGGCACAGAGCCAGGCCAGCTCCTCTGGCAGGCCCTGGAGCAAGGCCAGACCCAGGTGTGGCTGCCACAACCGAGCCTCTTTGTCCACCACAAGGCCCTGAGGGTCCCAGTGACCCTCTGAGCTGCAGGCCCGGCAAGACCTGTTGCCAGCAAAGGCCTCTGCCGGGCACCTCAGGCTGGCCTGGGGCCAGAGTTCTCAGGAAAACTCCCCCTCAGGCCCTGGATTCTCCTTAGCATCAGGCCTGACATCCCCTCAAGTCAGGCGTCTGAGTCACATGGTCCTAAAGGCCCATTCAGAATCCAGCATCTTCTCAGAGCCTGCATCCCCCAAACCAGGCCACTCAGGGCCTGGGGGCCAGCCTTGCCCACAATTTCCCTGAGGACCACACTCCCCAGTCTCTCCAGGACCTGGCCCATCCCAGAGGGCGTGGGGCTTGCGTCCCCCTAAAACAGGCGCCCCGGTGGCCTCAGGGCTGGACCCGGCTGCTGAGCCACTGGCCACGCAGGGCCCGGATCTCCTGGCCATAGCACTCGTGCAGCCGGGCGAAAGGGGCCAAGTCCAGGGGCCCATGGGGTGCCGAGGCCCTGCGGCGAGGCGGTGGTGGTGGGGGCTCGGAGCCAGGCCTGAAGGTGGCCTCGGTGCTCCAGACAGCGCAGCCATTTTCCTTGGGAGGGAGGGCGCTGGGCCAGCGGGGCAGGGCCGGGGCCAGGGCCGGGGCCGGGGTGGAGG
The DNA here is from genome assembly GCA_004027715.1 of Plecturocebus donacophilus. Taxonomy (NCBI): domain Eukaryota; kingdom Metazoa; phylum Chordata; class Mammalia; order Primates; family Pitheciidae; genus Plecturocebus; species Plecturocebus donacophilus. Next base: position 46,031 of record PVKP010016694.1, read on the forward strand.
GCAGCGCTGGGGCACAGGGCAGCGCTGGGGTTGGGGACAGGGGCTGGGGCAGGGCTGGGCCACCCGCGCCACGCACGGCTGCCAGCTGTTGCTCCAGCTCTCGCACCACCAGCCGCAGGTAGTCGAAGCTGGCCCGCGACAGGGCCTTGACCCAGCCCTCCATGGCAGCCTGGCTCTCAGCTGCCAGCACGTAGGTGCGTGCCCGGGTCCCCGCGAAGCGCACGGCAAAGGCAAACTCCTCGGCGGCCTCCACCAGCTCCACGGTACAGCCCTCCAGGATGATGACGCCCACAGGCTCGCGGCTGGCCACGTCCTCGAAGTAGAAGAGCATGTTCCCGCGCAGCACGAACCAGCGCCGGTGGTAGGCCGCGTGCCGCCCGCCCTTCTTGTACAGGAAGCCTGCGTTGTCCACCGGGGCGTCGCAGGTGGCGTAGAAGGCCAGGCTGCGCTCATTGAGCTTCATGGCGGCAATCGCGGGGCCTGGAGGGGAGCCTGGGGCCTGCCCCCCACGGAACGGCTGTTATGCACAAGGCTAGGTCACCCAGCGCCCAGAGGAGACCTTGCAGCCACTCTACATCCCCGTTTAACAGATGTGGTAACTGAGCTCACAGGGTAGAAGCGGCCAGCCCATGCGCTCACAACTCGAAGGAGCAGAGATAGGACTCGAACCTGGGTCTCACCGGCCTCCCAGACAACCTCACAACCTCCTGCCCTCCTGCATCCCTGAAATAATGATGTGAGTTCCTGCTGCATGCCAGACATTTCAGAGGGATGTACTCACTTGATCTCACCACAGACCTTAGGTCACAAGGACTGGCCTGGCTCCAGTTCAACAGATGAGGAAACAGAGGCGCAGAGAGGTTAACTGCTTCCCCAGCGTCACAAAGCAGGTTGGGCAGGGCTGAAATCCAAACCCAGGCCTCACTGCAGGCGCTGCTGTTTCCATCATCCCAGGAACAAGACTAAGACCAGCTGGCCTTCCACAGTCCCTGCCAGGTCCCAGCCCCGACTTTGTGGTTCAACCTTGGTTTGTCCATCCGTGAAATAGGGATATGAGCAGAACCAGTTTCAGAGGGATTGACTTCATTCATGAAATTTTTTTTTCTGAGGGGGCACCCGGATATGAACCGGGGACCTCTTGATGAAATATTTATGAAGCACCTGCTGTGTGCCAGGCACTGTTCCAGGCCTAGGGATTCAGCAATAACAAGATGGACAGGGTCCCTGCCCTTGTGGTGTTGAAATGCCAGTGGCAAGTGAAGGGGAGCAGACAGTTAACAAACAGATAAGACGTCTGCCAGGTAGTCTCATGTTCTACGGAAAATAATAAGACAGGCTGGGCGCAGTGGCTCATGCCTGTAATCCCAGCACTTCGGGAGGCCCAGGCTGATCCTCCTCACCTGAGGTCAGGAGTTCGAGACCAGCCTGGCCAACATGGCAAAACCCCATCTCTACTAAAAATACAAAAAGTAGCCGAGAGTGGTGGTGCACACCCGTAATTCCAGCTATCTGAGAGACTGAGGCGGGAGAAACGCTTTAACCTGAGAGCCGAGATCACGCCACTGCACTCCAGCCTGGGCAACAAAGCAAGACTCCATCTCAAA